>PVIJ01002710.1:0-152720 GCA_004024925.1 Scalopus aquaticus | reverse complement strand
AAAGAAAGAAAGAAAGAAAGAAAGAAAGAAAGAAAGAAAGAAAGAAAGAAAGAAAGAAAAACAAGCTGAAGGGAAGAAGTACAAGGGGAGGGAAAGTACAAGGCGTGGCTAGTAGGAAGAGGGCCCTGACTGGGGTCACCGGCAGGGGGGCTGCTGCAGCAGTGGACTCCAAGGAAGGAAGGGGGGCAGAAGGGTGACTGACAGATGCAAATGAAAAATGAGGACTCCAGAGCATTTAGCCCAGCGGCTGGGAGGCTGAGATAGCTGGTGAAGCTGTGGTTCTGGCCCAAGGTAAGCACTCAAGGGCCGGCCTCGCTGTTTGTAATTTCCAACCAGCAGGAGTGGAAGTGGCCTGAGGGAGAAGGTGAACCTAACCCAGTCTGACCAGCTGCGTGAAAAGTATAGCCAGACAGCAGCTCGGTGGAGAGCACGCTCAGACAGGCGGATGCTGAGGACTCCTGAGAAGGTGGCAGCTGGAGGTGGAAGGAACAGAGAAGTATCTGGGGCCACCCATAGCTGGGGGAGTCGGGGGAAGAGCCAGCAAGGAAAAGAGAGTCTAACAAGGAAAGGAGGGCGATGTCATGGAAACCAGAGGAACAACTTTGAAGAAGGGGCAGATGGGTCACAGATCAGGCCAAAGCTAGGCTGCACTTCACCAAAGGCCCAGATCCTAAAGGAGCACCTGTTGGCCTCTGGACCCGGTTAGGAGACCAAGGGTACCAGGTCAGGTGGATTCAGTGTTAGAGGTTTGCTGCCTGTCCCACCCAGGCATTCTTGGGCACAAAGCCCAAACCTCATTTGTGGCAAAAATTGCCAGCTGTCCCCCAAATTCACTCTTTCCATGGTGACAAGGCTCCTAAATTTGACCTAGACACAGAGCCACCTAGCTAAAATCCACATCTCCCACTCCCCTTGCAGGCTGGTGGGGCCATGGAAGGAGGGCGGTACAGCTTTTTTGTCTCAGGTCTCCTCTGCACACAGGTCCCCTCTTCCCCTCCCCCTCCCTCTCTGGCTGGAATGCGACTCACCTCCCAGACATGGACACAGCAGCACCTGAGGTGATGGAGGAGCTTTGGGGCAGGAGACCTACACCACAGGTCCCCTAGCCAGCACCCCCACAGGTCTCGCAACACCCAACCACCACCAGGCATTCGTAGAAAGCATACGCTTTTGTTTTAAGCTGCTGTGTTGGGGGACCTCTTGTTAGAGTAGCCTAATTCATATTGGAACACTCGGTTCAATCCAATAGAAACACCACCCCCTAGAGCAGCCCAAAGGTAGTTCCAGCCCATGTCTGCCAGGGGCCCCAAGGGCAGTGGGAAAGGCCACTGGCATTTCCCTCGACAAGGTCCTCACTCTCCAAGCACCAGGAAATTCTTAATCATCTTAATCATCTGTTCCACCGTTCAGAAAGTGATTGAAGCTTTCATAAAGATTTCTGTCAGGGGCCTCCCTGGTGGCACAAGGGGTTAAGTCTCAGCACTATGAAGCTATCAGCAGCCACTGCAGCACGAGTTCAATCCCCAATCCCTGGCCAGGGAGCTGACTCACTTGGTGCAGCGGACCTCTCCTGTCTTGCCCACTGCTCCCCTCAGCAGTGTACTTCAGTAGATCCCCGTTTTGTTCCCCACTCTGTCTCTGATGAATCCTCTCACCACCCCCACACCTCTGGCCTACTCCCCAACTCTTGTATGCCTAAATAAATATTAAATAAATAAATAAATAAACATTTCTGTCCCTTCATCTACCTTGCCAAGGAAGGAGTGAGAGCAGCTTCCATTTTGGGTGTCCTCCTCCCACCCCTGGCCAAAGTGTGAGGGTGTGTGGTGGGAATCACCTCACACACATTGGTGCTCAGCGTAAGCGGGGAACATGGCAGTCACAGAATGCCATGGCAGGAGTGTGAAAGGTAGAAACAAACTCCAGACTCCAGTGCAGACTGCAGCCAAGGGGACTGAGGGAAGTTACTGGCCTTCTGTGAACTCCACTGCAAATGGGAACAGCAAGGATGTTCACTTTTGGAACTCACAATGTGAGTCACTATTTGTAAAATACTTAGGCCAGTGACTGGCAAGAGCTACATTCTCAATCAGTATTAGTCTTTAGATATAATTTTAAAAGCAACAGGGAAGATCTGGCGAGGGAATAACATTGTCCTTTATAAAGCACAGTTGCAGAATTCTCAACTAAATTCCTCAAACGGGGTGTCCCCCATTTGAAAGAAACTGGTTTGGAAATTTTAGTGATTTGCCCAAGAAAGCTCTCACAGCTGGTAAGTTGTGGAGCCACAGATACTAATGGTACCAAGTTTTGTTTTATTGAACGATATGGCCTTGAAGCAGACTTAGGGACTCTAGAAAAACAAAGCTCAAGGATACCAGTTACTTTTACCCTGAATTCTCCCCTAAAAGATGGGTCATTTTGTTACCGGGTTTCTCAGCTAACTGTGGGGGTGGGCAGAGGCACACTCATCAGTCAACACCAGAGAAAACACCGAGTACAGTGAGTGGTTCTTATTTTGAGCTTGATTCAAATAAGCGAGCATGTCAAAAACAAAAACATACATCTCTAGGGGCCTCCCTGGTAGCGCAAGGGGTTAAGTCTATTGGCAGCCACTGCAACATGAGTTTGATCCCCAGTCATAGAGCTAACAACCCATATGGCACAGCAGACCTCTCCTGTCTTGCCCTATGCCCCCCTCAGCAGTGTATTTTAGTAGATTTGCCTGTTCTGCTCCCCACTCTTGTCTTTGGTAAATCCTCTCACTGCCCCCCACCCCCACACCTCTGGCCTACACCCAAGATTTTTTAATTTTTTTTTTAATTTTTGAATTTTTATTCATCTTTTACGTTATTGTATATTCCCCATAGATTACCCACTACCGATTCACCCATGAACCATCACCATAGTCCCTTGTGTTCTTTTCTCCCCCATTTTGAGCCCTTTCCCTCCCCCTCCCTTGCTGAATGTCTCTTTCTTATTTGATTCTCCTATATTCCTGTTATAAGTGAAACCATTCGGTATTTTTCTCTTTCTTTCTGGCTTATTTCGCTGAGCATGATCCCTTCTAGCTCCATCCATGCTGCTGCGAACATGCGTTTATCTTTTCAAATGCTGTATAGTATTTCATTGTGTATATGTACCACATCTTAATCCAATAGTCTATTTTTCACTCCAGCTTTTATATGCATAAATAAATCTTAAAAAAAATACATCTCTGGAAAAAATACATCTCTGACAACTGGAAAAAAGGTAACTTCCTGGGAGTTAGGGGCTATTATAAAATGACTGTTCATTTGTTAAGTATGCTATTGACATGGGGATCATGTTTGATTTTTTTTTAAAGCCTATGGACCCATACAAATATGTTTCCCACACAAAAATCTCATTTTCGACAAAGGTACAAATGTAATTGAGGAAGGGCAGTTTTTCAGCAAAAGGTGCCAGACATCCACAGGCAAGATAATGAACCCAACATGCTCACTCAAAATAGAGCAAGAACTAAAAACATAAAACATAAATCTGTTAAGAATTTTATAAACGTGGGGCCTCCCTGGTGGCGCAGCGGTTGAGTGCTGCGCTGTGGAGCTATCGGCGGTGGCGACGCGAGTTCGACACCCGGCTGGGGAAATTCCCACATGGCGAGGCGGACCGCTCCTGCCTCGCCCGCTGCTCCCCTCAGCAGTGTATTTCTGATCTGCCTGTTCTGCTCCCCACTCTGTCTCTGGTGGACCTCCTCTCTGCCCCATGCCTCTGGCCTGTACCCCAGCTTAAATAAATAAAAAAACCTTAAAAAAAAGAATTTTATAAACGTATAGAAGTTCTTCCACACCTTAGGCTTGGTGAAGATTTTTTTAGACCTGACACCAAACACACAACCCAGAAAGGACAAAGTTAATGAAGTGGACTTCATGAAAATGAAACACTTCTCTGCAAAAGACCCTGGAAGAAGATGAAAAGACATCATAGAGTAAGAAAAAGTAGTTGTAAACCAACTCAAGACAAAGTTCTTGAGGCTAGAATATATGAAGAAAATCCCAAAACAAACCAATTAGAAAATGGGCAAAAGACTCAAATGGGCATTTCAGTGCAGTGGATATGGAGACAGAAAGCAAGCAGAGATGGTCAGCAATGCATATGGGAATTGCAGTGAGACACTACCACACACCTATCAGAATAGCTAAAATTTAAAAATCAGTGGTAACTTGGGCCTCCCTGGTGGTGCAAGGGGTTAAGTCTCAGCACCATGAAGCTATCAGCAGCCACTATGGCCTGACTTTGATCCCTAGCCAGGGAGCTGACCCACACGGTATAGCAGACCTCTCCTGTCTGGCAGCTGCTTCCCTCAGCAGTGTGTTTCAGTAAATCAGCCTGTTGTGTTTCCCACTGTGTCTTTGGTGAATCCTCTCACACACACCCCGCCTCACACCTCTGGCCTACACCTCTTGTATGCATAAATAAAAATAAATCTTAAAAAAATAAATCAATGGTAACACCAAATAGTGGTGAGAATGTGGAAAAATACTAGATCTATCCCATTATTAGTGGGCATGCAAAATGGCCCAGGCATTATGGGAATAATTCTGTTCGATCCTTTTAAAATTAAATATGTACCATAACATTAAATATGGTAACACAGAACCCAGCAATTGTGGTCTTAGGCATTTATTACAATAAAAACTCAGGCTTACAACAAAAACCTAAGTCCCAACTGGATCCAGCCTACCTGACCCTCAATTTGTGAATGATGTATGAACGGTTACACAGATTGCTACCTTCACACTGTGCACTACTACTCAGCAGTAAAAGGAAACTATTGATACACACAAGAACCTGGATGGTTCTCACCATGCAGAGTGGGAAGAAAAATCCAACCCCAAAAGGTTACAGACTTTCTATAACATTCTTTAAATAAAATGAGAGATGGAGAACAGCAGTGGCTGCCAGTCAGGGATGGAGACAAAGTGGATGTGGTTATAAAGCGGTAGCATGAGGGAGCCTTGTGGAGATAGGAATGTTGTGTATCTTGATTGTGCTGATGGTTCTACAAATCTACTCAAATTGCGCGCGCGCACACACACACACACACACACACACACACACACACACACACACACGCTGGTAAAATCTGAGTAAGCTCTGTGGATTGTACCAATGTCAGTTTCCCAGTTGTGATACTGCACTAGTTTTACAAGATGCCACTGCTGGGAAAGCCTGGTGGAAAGGGGCATGGAACCTCCCCAAACATTTCCTTCACAATATCCTGTGAATCTGAAATCATTTCAAGATCAAAATTAGAGAGATCTTGGGTCTCCCCGGCGGCAGAGGGGTTAAAGCCTCAGTGCTATGAAGCTAATGGCAGCAACTGCAGCACAAGTTCAATCCCCAACCAGGAAGCTTCTCACATGGTGCAGCAGACCTCTCCTGTCTTGCCTTCTGTTCCCCTCAGCAGTGTATCTCAGTAAATCTCCCTGTTCTACTCCCCACTCTGTCTCTGGCGAGTCCTCTCACCAACCCCACCTCTGGCCTAAACCCTAGCTCTTGTATGCATAAATAAATGAAATAAATCTTTAAAAAAAGAGAGAGAGCTCTTGCAGAGATGCATACTGACACCTGCATTAAATGGCACAGGACTGGGATTTGCCTTAACAAATGCTCCAGGAAGAAAAAAACCAAAGGAAAAAAGGTGGGAGAAATAGATGAAAAAGAATTGACAAATGTGTTGAAGTTGGGTGAAAGACACATAGGGAATGTATATATACCTTCCTTTTACATTTAGTGTTCAAAAATTTCCAAAATAAAAAGTTCTAGACAGTTCTCGGGGTACTGAGTCCAAAGGAAGGGCTCATTCAGCCCTACTTATCTGCCGATTGCACTAATTTATGAATACAAATTAGGTTCAAAGTGTAAAATTGTTTCATTTACAAAATTTTTATTATGAACTTTTATTAAGAGATTATCAATCACATTCTTAATCTGGCTCTGTTTACTACTTTTTCCCTTCCAGAATTCCCCCCACCCCAACTTATATAAAAATAGAAATTTATAAATACACACAATTTTTACACAATAATTGGGTCAATGTTTCAAATCATTTAACCACTGTATCTCATCCAGAACAGACTCACAGCAGCATAGTCTCTGAAGTCTCAGCAGCAGAAATGGCAACTCTTCTCCAAATCCCACTTCATCCCCCAGACACAGCATTCACCAGGCTTCTGTTGGCAAGAGGTACTGCAGTTGTCCCCTGTCAGGTGGGACATGGCTGTCAAGAGTTGTGATGGTTTCAGCCCTGCATCATTGGGGCTCCTGCCTGGACAGTATTTAAACTCAACAGGCCAAAACTCACCAAGAGCACAATTACAGACCCCATGGGAGCAGCGGCACAGGCCCAGTCTACGTTCAAGTGTAAGCGTTTCAGGTCACCAAACCTGAGAAACTCTAATTTGGCCCAGAGTTAGGGAATCCACCTTTCTCCCTGGTACTCCACTTCTGTTACTGACAACAGTTCTTTCCTTCCAGGCGGTGGGACGGAGTGCCCTAGAGATCAGTGAGGCCAGAGGAATGTGAGGCCTGCCATCAGGTCACACGGTTCTTCACGTTTTCAAATTCACAAGATGGAAGATTAAGAGATGACCACTGAAGCTGAGTCTACGTATAGGTGGACAGGAACCTCAGGATGTTAACCCAGTGAACTCTATTATCTTACGTTAACTTCCAGGGGCTGCTGGCATTTTTCTTCCTTGGATTTGGCTTTAAAATAATTTCCTTCAGTGATCAGCCAAAGGCCATCAGCTTGTCTGGCATCTTCCTTACACACTTGTGTTTTTGGTTCAGAGGATCTTTCTCAGGAGGCAAAGAGGCTGAACAAATTCAGACCTGCTTCTGGAAGAACACACAGGCCTTCCATTCATGCCAGTCTTCCAGCAGACTGACCAGGCTTCTCAGCTTTCAGAAGACAAGGCCCAGCCCAGCCCTTAAACCCTGACCCCTTCCCCTACCCTATCCTTTTCCTGTGGTCTAAAATTGGGTTCGTCCAACAAGTTACAACATAATATATCCACTGCTTGAGGCCCTTTTCAGAGAAAACATCTTTTCTCAGGAGGGGTAGGCCTGGGGGCAGGGTGTCCCTGAGCATACCTTCCACAGTGGGATGAAAATTGATAAATCCCTTAGGAAAGTGTTGCCCAGTTTAGGCTGTGACATGTGGGTCACCTATTTCCAACAAAATCACCTTTGATCAGATCAACAGGGCACTTGGAGCCCAAGTGAGGAGAGAAGTAAGAATGAGGCTCTGGGAGCATAAAAACAGCTGCCACAAATTGTGAGTCAGTAAAAGGGGCCCAGATATCCTGAAACACAAAGTAGGCAAACAGCCTTTCTGGCAGTAAGCAAAGCAGGCAGAGAATCCTTTCTTTCCTGCCATCTTCCCTGGTCTTCAGGTTTCAAAGAAATCAAATCCTGTGATAATCAATGAAGTCACCGGCTCTTCCTCTGCCCTATAGGATGGCCTGGTCGATTATGAAAACTTCCTTATTATCTTGGTATCTTCCTCAATCCAAACGTCCAAGGAAAAGAAGTCATCTCAACATAGAGTTTGCTATTAAAATCATGCCCCGTCACACCCTGGGCAGCCTCAGCTTGACCACGAAGAGGCCACCCTCTCTTCTTCCCTTGAGTGGCTTTGACTCCCCCTGGAGGGCAGTGTCCACATCCCTCTATAAGGCACGCCTCCGTCTCAGCTCACGAGAGGGACCTAGAAAGAAGAGGAATCCATGGGGCCTGACTGGTGGAGCCCCCCGGGCTGTGCTCCTACGGGAGAACAACTCCAGAGCTGTGAGGGCTGGCTCCCCGGCTGCAGGACACTCAACCTCTATGGAATAAGAGGCACATATGGGAGACAAGGAGGAGGAGAAAAGGGGAAATATTTCCTCTCACCGGAGTAGCTTTCTCCAAGGTCCAGACCCACCGGTGAGCCTCTTTCCCGCCAAGGAGCAGAGAAGCCACCGTGGCTGGCCAGAGGAGCGTCTCTGCACCCCGGCCTCCAACTCACTTCTTCCTGCGTATCTTGGGTTTCTTCACGGGTCGCAGATAGGGGTTATCGATGACATTCTCCTCCCCATTCCGGCTCCCTGACAAGGAGGGGTTCGGCTGCAGGACAGAGGTGTTCTCCTTCTCAGCTCCAGAATCATCCTTTGAGCAAAAGCCGAAATAAAGCAAAACACCAATGGCATAAGGAAAGAGATCATGCCCATAATACAAACAACTATCAGCATCCCTTTGGTGGAGAAATTAGAAGCCCACGGGCCACCTTCTTTCTGATGAATCTGTCTCCGCCCCAGAGAAACAAGACCATGGCAGCCTGCAGAGGAAGGTGGGAGCAACAGGGCTGACAGTGGAGAATACAAAACCCTGAGCCTCGTGAGGAGACAGGGACGTGAATTAGAAAGGACAGAGACTTGAGAAGGCCTGGGCGGCAGGGCCTATCACTTAGATGCTTCAGGGAGGAAGCGCAGTCTGTGGGGAGAGAAAGAAGTACCCCAATGCCTTGCAGGACAGACACACGGGGTCAGAACAAGTCACAGGGCCAGGGGATCTCCTGGACCAAAGCCAAGGTAAATCATACCAGATTTCCCCCCCAAGTGCCCAAACATCTGATACTTGCAACTTAGTACCAATGGTCCTATGGCAGCAAAGGCCAGAAACTTGAGCCCGGAGGGTTTGCCTCATGGCAAAACAGAGCTGCAGATACCAACATGGAGGCATCGTCAATAATTCTTATCTGCAACCCGTGGAGCAGATATTTTTCAGCTTGTTTTCTGAGGAATGTATGATTTAGTGAAAAGTCTCTAAATTACAAGTATTCCATATGATCCTAATTTTAAAAAGATTTTTTTTTTTTTAATCACAATGGTGTGTAGCTACACAAAGAAAGGAACATGCTAAAATTTTAAAAACTGGGTCTGGGAATATGGATGACTGCTATGCCTTGTATATTCTCTCCTATTTCGGAAGTTCTTTAAAATGAGCAGAACCTACAGAAGAAGAGGGGGAAAGAAATCACAGGAAGAACTCGATGTAGCAGCTCAGGCCTTAATGACTGCATGAGCAGAAGAAGCGGTTGGGCTGCACCCTCTGGTGACAGGTCCAGGGCTCTGCCACTGAGAATGCCTGTTTTTAACTTGAGGCAAATGAACAGCAGAGCAGAAGCATGAAATGAACAGCATGGTCCCCAAGGACCTGGCCTAGGACAATGACACTGGTCTCGGGTTCAGTGACTCTGAAGAAACTGGCTCTCCTCCAGGTTCCCCTGCACACTGCCCACTCATCACCCCATCACTGCTGTGCTTTCCCTCTCCAACACCTGGTGGGACCACAAGGTGACCTTCAGTCCTCTTGGGCCTCTGGAGGCGCTCCTGACAGCCAGTGTCTCACAGTCAACCCAGCTCCTGCCAGATCAGGTCCCAGACACAAAGTCTGACCACAACCTTGCAACCGCTCTTAAGTTTTTTTTTTTTTTAAAGATTTATTTATTTATACATACAAGCTGGGGGACAGGCCAGAGGCGTGGGGTGGCGAGAGGGTTCACCAGAGACAGAGTGGGGAGCAGAACAGGCAGATCAGAAATACACTGCTGAGGGGAGCAGCGGGCGAGGCAGGAGAGGTCTGCCGCGCCATGTGGGATTCTCCCCGGCCGGGCGTCGAACTCCCATCGCCCGCTGCCGACAGCTCCACAGCACAGCGCTCAACCGCTGCGCCACCAGGGAGGCCCCTCTCTGAAATTCTTAATGGCCTGATTTTGTAACTCACCCCCTACTTCCCTTCTTATTATTTCTCTATGGGTACTTCTCTATGGGAAGCACCCCATTTTCAAAGTGACTGAAGTTCACTTCAACCGCGCCTTAACTGTTTCCTGAGATAATAAGGATGGAGGTGACACAGTCGGGGGTGCTGAAAAGACAGCAGAAACTGCTGCTGGAAGCTTCTGGGGCTGCCTCCACCCAGCTCACTGTGTCTCACAGGCCAGGACATGGTTCAGTCACGCGACAATGGGCTTCCTTCTCCCAGGGACAGCATGTGGAAATGCCACCTCCTTGCCTTTTTCAGGAATGGGCAACCTTGAGATGGGGGGGTGGGGGTGGGGGAGAAGGTAGGAGGTAACAGAAGTGAGGTGTCAAGCTGAGATTTGTACAAAGTGGGGCAACAGAAAGGCCTGTCAGAAGTTCCTGGAGCTGGAAAGGCCAGCTGCAGGCAATGCCGGTGAGCTCTGTGGAGACCCCATCCAGCCTCGGCTTTCAGCCGCATTGCCACGCCCACAGCTCCCAGGTACTCTCCAGCCCCACTGACTCGCAGGCTCACACAGCCAACTACTCACTCAACATCTCCACTGAGTGTCAAACAGGCTTCTCAAACTTAGCCTGTCGATTGAACTCCTGATCCTCCTTGTACACGAAACCGCTCCTCTTAAAGTCCTCCCCATCACAGGTGGTGGCACCTCTACCCTCCAGTTGCTTAGCCCGCAACTCCACAGTCATTCTGGCTTTTCTTTCTCTGACATCTCACATCCAACCTGTTAGGAAAACTTCTTGGCTTTTCCTTCAAAGCACAGGCAGAATCTGACCACCTCCACTGGGTCTACTGCAACCGCCCTGGTGGGGCCCATCTCTGGCTCTTGTTCAGACTCCATAATCGCTTCCTAACTGACCCCCCCACTCCCGTCCATTCTCACGGCAGCAGTGACCACCGAAGATATGACCCTCCTCTGCGCCACACTCCCCACAACTCCTAAGTCACCCAGTGAAGAGCCAGGTTGTAAACCTGCCTAAAGACCCTACCTGATCTGACCCCTCCCTCCTCTCCCCAGCCTCCCTTAAGTCACAGCCACACTGGCCTCCAGGTTGTTCCCTTTCCAGAATACTCTTCCCCAGAGAGCCACATGGTTCACTCCCTCAGCTCCTTCAAGCCTCTGCTCAAGTTCCCTTCCCAATGATGTCTCCCTTGAGCACCCTGTTTACATGGAAACCTCGGCTCTTCCACCTGGACCTTCCTGCTGTTTCCGTCCACGGCGCTGTCATGTAAGCTTTCTAATGACTTCTTCACGTTATAGGGACGGTCATTCCCTCACTGCCAAATGCAGGCTCCCAAAAGGCAGCTGTTTCCTTTGTTCTGTTCATTGATGTGTTCCAAGCCCCCAGAACAGTATCCGGCACACGCTCGGTACTGAATAAATACCTGCCGAGTAAATGGTGATGCTCTGCTTACAAAGGAGTAGAAGTTTAGACACTGAAGTCACCTGCAGAAGGCAGCTAGTTCAAATGTCTGGGGAAAAGAAGTTCTACACTAATTTAAAATGAATACTTCCTTTTGTGTTCAAGTAACATGGAGGAACCAGGATCAGGTTAACCATAGCAACTACCTAACATCAATAGGGAGCTGACAGCAGACCGTCCTTGAGAGAGAAGCTGTCAACCATAATTTTAGGGCCTCCCTGGTGGCACAACGGGTTAAGTCTCGGCACTATGAAGCTATCAGCAGCCATAGCAGCATAAGCTTCATCCCTGGCCAAGAAACTGACGCAGACCTCTCCTGCCTTACCCGCTGCTCCCCTCAGCAGTGTTTTTCAGTAGACCTGCCTGTTCTGCTCCCCACTCTGTCTCTGGTGAATCCTCTCACCACCCCCACACCTCTGGCCTACACCCCAGTTCTTGTATACATAAATAAATAAATCTTTTTTTTAAAAGAAATCATAACTTTAAATACCAACTCACTATAATGACTATAAAGGCTAAAAAAGAAAACCACCTAAATGTTCACAGGGAACTGATTAAATGACTTCCACGCAACAGAATACCATCAAGTATGTGATGAAGCAGCTCTCTGTACACAGATATGGAGTCACCAAGATTTGCCAATAAGGAAAAAAGGCCAGGGGAAAGCCATGGGGTTTGTTATTCATGTTTAAAACAATAAAATACAATGTCTCCAGGATACATCTGGGACTGGCGACACTGGCTGCTGTGCTGAGACTGGGAACATAGGCGGGAGATAAACCATCACCATATATTTTTTCGTACATTCTGAATTATGACACACAAGATTCTATTTGCCAGATCAACAAAATAACAAGTCCAAGCGTATATAAATTGTTGTTAGACTCCTTTTCTTGGAGTCTTTTTTCTTCTTCTTTTTTTTTTTTTTTGACAAAGATTATGTGGTTAAGACAACAGGGGAGAAACAAGGGTGCTGTGAGCGCCGTGTGTGAGGCCCTCCCTTCCCTGGGAGGTAGGTGTTCCTATTCCTATTTGTTGTTTTTTTTTTTTTAAGATTTATTTATGCATACAAGCTGGGGTACAGGCCAGAGGCGTGGGGTGGCAAGAGAGTTCACCAGAGACAGAGTGGGGAGCAGAAGAGGCAGATAGACGAAAGCACATTGCTGAGGGGAGCAGCAGGCGAGGCAGGAGAGGTCTGCTGCGCCATGTAAGAATCTCTCCAGCCAGGTGTCGAACTCGTGTCACCGCTGCCCACAGTACCACAGCGCAGCACTTAACCGCTGTGCCACCAGGGAAGCCTGCTATTCCTATTCGTACAAGTGAGGAAACGGACACAGATGCTGGCCTACATGAAAAAAGTCACCTATCTGCAAAGGAGCCCGGCCTGAACTCCAGGTCAGTCTGACTCTGAGGGTCGCCCCTCATTGCTGTCTGGCTTAGCCCCTCAGTCTCCAGGAGTCCTCAAGCAGCCCCTTCATTCTCTCAGCCTCAGGTCACTCACCTCCACGACCTGGATGCCATGACCTTTTGTTGTTACCTGGATTGTTCAAAAACACATCTGCACACCCTTTAACTACGTGGTACTTACAAATGTGTGGTGATGTCTGCTTGGAGATTCCTCCTTCTTGTAAGGTGAACCTCCTCTTAGTCCATGACCCAATCATCCTATCTCAGACCAAATGAACTGAATTCATAACAGAAGTGGAAGTTCCTCAGCTTTATGTAAAGCCATAGGCTCCTAGTCCTAATTCTCGAAGGAATAATTCGACATTAAAGAAATGTGTGTGCAAGCGAGGAAGACCTCCAGTGAATAACCAAGACAGCACGCACTGGCCCTCTGCGACCCGGAGCTGCTGGCTGCATTCGGCACATCACACCCCAGAGACCAAGAACACACGGCCCAACTACAACCACTTTGGCTTTTTTTGCTTAAAAGCCAGGACTGATCTTAAAGGATGGCAAAATAGGGTAATCTGACTACAGGGGCCTGTATGCTTTAGAGGTACTAAGGCTTCTAGCAGTTCTGTGACTCCAATTGATACTTTCTCCCAAAAGGTAGGAGCAACAATGGGTCTTAATCTTTTACGACACCTCGAAAAGCAGGAAAAAATACCCCCAAGTCCCCACCAGCACATCTCACCCACTCAGTCTCAGTGCCCACACACACTATCTCCTATCCTGGGTGAGACTAAAGCAGCTAACCCCTCCATCTGGGCACTAGATCTCCATGCCCTCTTACCCACCAAGGAACGTGGTTCCAAACGTTTCCTGAATCAATTTTCCTCGTCCGCCAGATCATTCCTATCAGCACACAAACACTCCGTTCTTTTGTCTTAAACAGAAATATGTCTCTTCACTCCTTAATTTTCACCCTTTAGTTATTTCTCTCCTTCAAATGCGTGGATTTCTCTTCTTCCTTTTACAGCAAGATTCTTGAAATGATCGTTTATGTAAGCGATGTCCAATGGAACTTTCTGTGATGCTATAAGTGATCACATCTGCACTGCTCAGTATGGCAACTAGACTAAGTAACTGAATTTTTACTTTTATTCATATCCATTAAAATTACAGCCACATGTGGGGCCTCCCTGGTGGCGCAGCGGTTAAGGACTGCGCTGTGGAGCTGTCGGCAGCAGCGATGCGAGTTCGACGCCTGGCCAGGGAGATTCCCACATGGTGCGGCAGACCTCTCCTACCTCGCCCGCTGCTCCCCTCAGCAGTGTATTTCTGATCTGCCTGTTCTGCTCCCCACTCTGTCTCTGGTGAACCCTCTTGCCGCCCCACACCTCTGGTCTGTACCCCAGCTTGTATGTATAAATAAATAAATCTTTAAAAAAAAAAAATTACAGCCACATGTGGCTAGCAGCTACTGTAATGGACAGTGCAAGTCTACACTCACCAACTACAATTTCTACTCCCCATTCCCTGTGAATCTGCTCCAAGTTCTTGATCTCCATCTTACTGAAATTGCTCATCAATTTCAGAATACAATCACACTGCCAAATCTAAAGGATAGATTCTCAGGGCCTCCCTGGTGGTACACGGTGTAAAGTCTCAGTGCTATCAAGCTATCAATAGCCACTGTGGCATGAGTTCGATCCCCGGCCAGGGAGCTGACCCACATGGCTCAGCAGACCTCTCCTGTCTCGCCCACTGCTCCCCTCAGCAGTGTATTTCAGTAGATCCGCTTGTTCTGTTCCCCACTCTGTCTCTGGTGAATCCTCTCACCCGCCTCCCCACAACTCTGGCCTATAGCCAAGCTTTTGTATGCATAAATGAAGATAAATATTTTTAAAAAAAGATTCTCAGTTCTCATATTACTGGAACTAATGCACCTTTTAAAAAGCTAATCATTCTTTGTTCCCAGAAACACTTTCCTCTATTGGTCCCCAGGAACTATGTTCGCCCAGTTCTTCTCTCACCTCTCTGCTATGCCTTCTCTTTGTCCTGGGGGGAGAGTTCCCACTTTCCTCTCCCTTTGAATAGCAGATAGTCCCAGGCTCAGCCCATATACCTCTTTTTTATTCTCACTTGCTCCCTAGGAGAGCTCATCTACTCTCAGTTTTAAATACCATCTACATGTGAGGACTGCCCAATTCATTTCAGTAGCCCTAACAGCTCTCTGAACTCCCAATGCTCACCACCACCACACCACCTGACATCACCACCTGGAGGGCTAATATGCCCCTCCAACTTAACCCCTCTAAACCTGGACTCCCGACGACCCCCACCGACCTGCTCCACCCAGTCTTCCCTACCTTGGCTGATGGTGATGCCACTTTCTTGTTGTTCAGGCAAAAACCTTGCCGTTCTGACTCTTCTTCTCCCATACCCATTCTGCCCCTTGGCTCTGCTCTGAAAATCAACTAGAATTTGACCAAATAACTTCCTGGTCATGTCTCGTCCTCTTCGCTTTGACCACCATCTATTACTTTACTGCAAAAGCCTCGCTGGTCCCTCCGCTTCTGCCCTTCTCCCCTGTGGCCCACTCTCCAATAGCACCCTGACCGAGCCTGCCAGCAAAGCCATGCCAGAGTCCAGCCCTCCTCTGCTCGGTACCTCCACTGGTTCCCATCTCACTGAGAAAACGCCCAGGTGTGTAAAACAATCTTTAAAACTGGATTCCCCATGAGCTTTCTGACCTTAGTCCCTGCTACCCCCCTTGCCCACATCACCATGGCCACCCTGATGGCCCTGTTGCTCTTCAGCAGTGCAGGCTGAACGTCTCAGAGCCTGTATGTTCACTGCTCTCTCCGAGGAACGGGCTGCTCCCGGATAGCTGTGAGCCTCGTTTCCTTTAGACCTTTACTCAGAGGTCACCTTCTCGGTTATCCTATCTAATCACCGTCCCCTATGCCCACATCTACTTCCTAGCTCCTAATTAACTATTTTTCCTTAGCTCCAAGAGAGCAGGAAATTTTGTCTATTTTGTCTCCTACTAATTCCCCCACAGTTGGCTCTGGCAGGAGTTCAGTATTTGTTGAATGAATAAGTCCCTAGGATGGGGACTTATCTCTCAAGCTGGAGATCAGGTCACACTTGAATGCTCCTACGTCCATCACGCCAAACCCGAACAAAGCCAGAGACCTGCGGTAGGTCACGTTCAGCCCCCAGGGTGACAGCCTGAGAGCAGTGTGGGCTAGTTCTCAGAGTACTCTGAAGCATGAAAAAGGGAGGACCCACCGTGCTGATGTGAAGAGGGAGGTTCTCTGTGTCTGTCTGCTCATCCTGCTCTGAGGAATCGGTCTCTTCCATCTGCTGCATCTCCAGCTCAGACGGAAGAAGAGCTGTCAGGTAGGGGATGGTGAAAGGTCTGGCAGCAATCACTGGGGAGTTGGAAGAGAGGCACAATTCCACTGTCATGGAGCCCTTGCCACTGGCCCAGGGCCTGACAACAGGTCAGCACGCAGCACCACGTGACAAAAAAGGTTAATGCTCCAAGTGCTCACCGTGGGCCAGGCAATGTCCCAGAGGCCTTCACGCCTGCTATCTTTACCCATCCCCTGAGCCCTATTCAGTACAATTACCATTCTCACTGCACAGAGGAGGAACCTGCAGCAGAGAGAGTAAGAGATTTCTCGGTCACCCAGAAAGTGGCAGAGTGGGATTTGAACTCCAGCAATGGCTTCAGAGCTCCACTTTTACCAAGTACAGAACTAGGACTGAATCTGAGCAAAGCGTCCACTTAGTGATCTTATATCCTCTGAGCCTCACTTCTAGACTAGAGAGATTGACTGCTTCAGCTAAAAAACTCAAGATCAAATACTAGAATTGAGAATTCTCCTTGGATGTATAGCCACTGAGCTAGAAGGCACTTCAGAGAAACCAAAGTTTCAGTTCTTCCAAAAAGCACTGAGGATAAAAAGAAATTATTGATGATTAAAAAAAAAAATTAAGAGGAAGTCTCTCTGTGCACTTCTGTGATGGAATATGTTATCAGGAAACACTCTAAGATTTTCTTAATGTGTCTAGGTTTAAAGTCAGAAAAAGCCAGATTTGAATGCTACCTACTTGCTGTGTGATCTGAGGCGACTTACCTTGTTTCCCTTCTCTGTAAATCCTGCTTTCCTACAATGGTGGTGGTAATAGTTCCTAAGTGTCCAGGAGACTCGGGGGGAATTAATGTGAAATGATTAACATAGCATCTCACACTCAGTCCAGAGCCAGGCACAAAGGGTAGAAACTTGATGACCAAGTCAATCTCCCCCTTCACCTCTGGAAAAATGGAGGCCTATTTATGAAGTAACTTGACCACCCAGATGGATGGTAGAGCTGAGAAGTGCCCCTGTGAGAGGACACTGTCCTGTCAGAAGTTCTGCAACTGCCCTGCCCCCTGACAGTGGCGTCTCTTCTGTCGGAGTCTCCCTGATGCCTGGGGCTCAGTCACACATGAGGTTAACTCAACATAACTCCAGTGGCTAATCCCAACAGAGGCCATTACTATTTTGGAGTCATCAGTTAGGGACAGGGCCCTTGAGATCTGGGAAAAGGAGTCAGAAATCTGAAGAACAAGCTGCACCCAAGAAAAGGACAAACCTTATGTTTCTTCCTACCAGGCTGAGAGAAAGAGAAGACAGTGATTGTCTCAAAAGATAAGGCAGGGCTTGCCAAGGGAAGAGAGCTCTCACATGGAAATGTGCTGACGTCATCTTTGAAGAGACTCTGAGTCTCTCCTGTCTTGGCCATAAATCGGGTGAGTGCGCGCTCCACGTCTCGTCTCTGGGATGCAGCCTTCTCCCGCAGGACCTGGTAGTCTGATACAGGCTCCCGGTACGTCTAAAAAGAGAACAGCAAAGGCACCGCAGTTATATCCACTGGTCATTCTGCTCTGCTCCTGTCCCTATTTTGCTGTCCTCTACTACTAAATGACCTGCTACTGTCATTTAGAGCAGAGAGCCCCAAAGGGCAGTGGAAGGGCAGAAAGAAAATGATGTAACTACCATAAACATTTGTTTTTAATCTTAAAACTTAAGAAACACACAAGTATAGACGCCAGTGGCTGTCCTGGGCCTTCATCTAGCCCCCAGACAGCTGCCTGCAGGCAGAGGACGCATCCTGAAGAAAAGCGGGAATCTGTGCAGGGGAGGCCCGACAGGGACCGCCTTGTTCCTTCAGTGTAATGTGATGTCCTGCAGCATGTGCCTGGCTGCTTAAGTGGGTCTGTGGTCTGCAGTATCTTGTTTGACTCTCGCAAAGTGCACATGTTGCTCCAAAAGACCCCCTCAAATTACTACAGGCTAAAGATGCTAACTTCAGCACAAGTGAAGTAAACGGCAGGTCTGACCCCTCCTGCTCTTTGGGAATCCCGTTGGGGAATGAAAAGTGATTGTGATCTGCTCAGAACAAGAAGTCAGCCAAAACATTTTAAATTGTGATGATAAAGGTGACATTTTAAACAATAACCCCCCAAAAGTAACTACTCTTCATTAATATGGTGATAGGGCTTTCAAAGATATGGAGATGTTTCCACTGTTTTACAAAGACAGGATTTTTCTGGCTTAAGAATCTTCCCCAAATGAAGAATTGAGTGGATTTTGAACATGCTTGTTAGAAATGTTAAAACGCACGACTTTATATAATTATTTTTAAAACAAATGTCTGACATTCAAAAAGTAGGAAATTCAATAGAAAAATTTTAACAAAATTCATCAAATAACGAGATGAGAGTGAAAATTAGCATCATGACTTATTAAGCGCAATGACATATATATATCTTTGTAATGTATGTTTCTCAATCATGAAAGCCATTAAAGTATCAAAATAAACAGATTTTAGAATCAGACCTCCAGCTTTATTGTCCAAAGAATTAAATCAAAATATCAAAAAAATAAAAAGCAAATAGAGAAGGGACAGACTTGCCAAACCTTTAGTAAAAGATTATCTTTAATGTATATTAACAACATCTTATTCACATAAATAAGCAAGCATACACTGAAGTATGTGCTTAATATTTGTGCTAATAGTGACACAGTAGAAGAGTCAGAAGAGTCTTGTTATGGGTTAAATTGTGTCTCCCTTACAAAAGCTGTGTTGAAGTCCTAATTCTCAAAATAGGGTTATTATTTGGAAACAGTCATTTCACAAGTATTCAGCTGAGGTGTGAAAGTGCTGGAATAGGGTGGATCCCTAATCCAATGGAACTGGTGTTCTTTTATAAGGTGACGGCCACGTGAAGACAGACACAGAGGAAAAAAAAACCACATGAAGACAGAGACTGGTGTAAAGGAGAAGATCACAGATTGCTACAACCACCAAAAGCTATAAGTGGCAAGGAAGGATTCTCCTACAGGTTTCACAGGGAGCAAGACCCTGCCAACATTTTGATTTTGGACTTCCAGCCTCTGGAATTAAGACAGTAAATTTCTGCTGTTTTAAACCACTAAGTTTTTGACACTTCATTTTAGGAGCCCTAGGACATTAATACAAAGATTACAGGTCAAGGGCAATGGCTGTGTTGCTTCTGGTCTTCTCCCCGTCCTTCTCCACACCCTCAAGTATGGAGAAAAGTCCCAGAGGACTCACCTTAACAGCTGGCACAATGGCCATTATCCGCCCCAGGTACAGGGTGTGCTGGGGACAGAAGAAGCATGTGGAAGACCTTGGGGACTCTTCTGCACACATCTTCCCAAGGGGAAGTGAAACTGTTAGCCCAGCAAACAGAACAGTGTGAACCACTGAGGACAGCTCAACTCATCCTCATGGAGACCTAGAACTCAGAGTTCTGCTAAGTTCTATTTCATGACGCTACTGTGTTTTATAAGACCTTTCCCCAGATTTCAAAAATAATTCTTTTTTTCTGATGGAAAGTAGGGGAAACCCACCAAAATACACACTAAACAACAAAAGTTACCTGTAATCCCACTAAGAATTACAACAAACATTTGGTGGACTACCCTTCCAGTCTCTTCTCTAGGAGGCTAGATACTTTTGTGTTTTGGTGGGAGAGGCAAAACTGATGCTGGCTTCAATTTCCTTGTTAATTTATACTTTGGTTGGCAAACTAGAAAACATTAATTCTCCTTTGCCAAACTGTTTCCCAATGAGGAAAGACATTCTGAGTTCTGTTACAGGTTCAATTGTGTCCCCCTTACAAAAGCAATGTTGAAGTACTAACCCTCAGAACAGGTTAGGTGACATGATCTCACCTCAACAACATTTCTGTTGTTTTAAGCCACTTAATTTGTGGCAGGTCATTTCAGCAGCCCTAGGACACGAATACAAAGATTATAGGTCGAGGGCAATGGCTGTGTGGCAACTACCTTTTCAGCACAAACTTCAGTTCTCCAGCCTGACAGTAGGAACTGAGTCTGTGCTCTGCATCAGTCCTGTCCCCTCTCCTTCCCCCTATATTCCCACATGACCTTGTCACTCACCGGAGTTTTGATGTAGGTGTGGGGGTCGGGGAACTCTGGAAAATGGCTGGGGATGTGCGGTGGGTGGGGTCGGTTCTGCCCTGCAGTGAGGGCCTTGGGGGTCACTGGCTGATTAGTCACTGGAGCTGCAAGAGAGTCACAACTGGTTATTGATCCACCCAAGGCTTTAGGTGTTTCCTCAAACCCTCCTTTTCTCAGAGAAAACATTGTACTTCAGTGTTCTGTATAACAGGCACTTTTTATTTCTATCAGTAAAAGGTCTTCAGTGGTTTAAAAACCTGAGATAGTCACCCCAATGCTCAAGACCTGCTGGATGACTCTGAGTGACATGGGCAGCTAAGTGTGACATAAAGAGTATGCCAAGGAGCTAACAGGTCAGAAGGACTAATTCTCTTCTCACAGACCCTGATAACAAAGACATACAATGGCCCAGGGGAAGGAAGCATACATACAACAGTGATAGCAAAAGAGGACTGAAAATGACACCTTCTGCTGCTACTTTGAAAGGGGAGCTCTTAAAAAGATGCCAGCAAGAAAATCATGATGGGAAAAAAAATCTAGTGAATCTTCCCTGGGTCCAACAAGCCCAAACTAGTCACATCCTGCTTAGTTTATCTGAGGCAGAGGTCTTCAAGCCTTCTGTGTAAAGGCACCAATAATAAATATTTTAGGTTTTGCAAATCCCACAGTCTATTACAACTACTTAATTCAGTTATTACAGCACAAAACAACCAAAAATGGTAAGCATATATGGCTGTTTTTGTATAAAAACAGGCAGTGGGCTGTATCAGGCCCACAGGCCACAGTTGACTGACCCTTGATCTAAGGAAGAACAAGAACATTCACATTTTTCAAATAGCATTAATTGCTCTACTGGGGCCAAAGCACAACTTCTCAGCAACAGGTTACCTCTCTGGTGATTGAACTTCACATTTTAATCCTACTAGCCCAATAAAGATGACCCTGCAATAAAGTCAAATAATAACAGACCCATCCCCGCCCTAGTCAATTGATTCAGTCCACAAGCATAGGTCGAGCACTTACTGAGCACCTCAGTTCAAAGTCACTTACGGGCAGTGATGACCATCCTCTGAGAACGTTTTGCATAAGCAGGGAGAGTGTCCACATTGAAACCTAAGAAATAGGAAACTAAAAATCACTGCCCAGATCACTGGATATTGAATGTGGGAAAGGGAGTGATGCTGTGGACAAACAACTTAAAACTCCCAACTCAAGAGCTTTGCTGCCACTTAACAGAAACTCCAGCAGAATTCCCCAACAGGGAGTTAGGAGGTCCCTTAAAGAGGAACCGTCTTGTGACTGAGAGAGTGAGTCACCGTTAACTTTCTCGAGCTAAAAGCAAACCAGGAGACATGAGGGAATTCAAGAACACTGAGCAGTTGTGGCTGAGGGCTCCTCCCTCACCACTCCCGCTCAGCTGCTTTAAATAACTGGAAAGTGCAGATGTACTCACCCATCTCCACAAGAGTCACCACAATATCCGACAGTGTGGGCTGGGTCCTGGCTGTGTGCTCACAGTAAGACTTGGCACTCCTCCCAATCTCTGAAATGTCTAGGAAAGGATCAAAGGCACAGAGTCTTAGTCTCAGTTCCCAGAAAGTCAAACAGAATTATCATATGAGCCAGCAATTTCACTCCTAGTAGACACCCAAGTGAACTGAAAGTGGGGACTCCAACAGATACTTGTACACCAGTGTGTGCAGCAACAGTACTCACAGCAGCCGGAAAATGGAAACAACCCAGTGTCCAACAGATGAATGGGATAAAAATTGTACCATGTACATACAACAAAATATTAATTGAGTCCTCAAAAAGAATGAATTTGATATATGCGACAACACTGATGAAACTTCAAAACAATTATGCTTAGTAAAACATGTCACACACAAAAGTGTATTATCTTAGGATTCTACTTAAATGAGGTAAGTATAAAAAGAAAATTCACAAAGATAAAAAGTAGATTAAAACTTACCAGGGGTTGGAGGGGATGAGACTGGTAGTTATTATTTATGGGTCTGAGTGTCAGTTTGAAATGATGAAAAAGGGCCTCCCTGGTGGCGCAAGGGGTTAAGTCTCAGCACTACAAAGCTATCCGCAACCACTGTAGCATGAGTTCAATCCCCAGCCAGGGAGCTGACCCACATGGCGCAGCAGACTGCTCCTGTCTACCTGCTGCTCCCTCAGCAGTGTATTTCAGTAGATCTGCCTGTTCTGCTCCCCACTCTGTCTCTGGTGAGTCCTTTCACTGCCCCCCATTCCTCTAGCCTACACCCCAGCTCTTGTATGCATCAATAAATGAATCTTTAAAAAAAACCTCAGCACAAGTGTTAAATTGTGGTTCTGGTTGAGTGGACCCTTAAAGAATCTTGTCTCCCCATCTTTTTTAATCACAAGTACAACACTGGGCAAAAGCCCCATGATTTAGGAGTTCCTTGGTTCTAATTCTTTTAAGACACAATTCCTCTATTTCCCTACAACCAACATTCTCTACTGGCAGTTCATGAAACATACTATAGCATGAATAATGTTATTCTACTCACCCATTTGCTTTGTTGTATGAGCTGAGTGTGGTTAAATACACACATTTTGATGTTGTTTTGAAAATGGTATTTTGTATCATTTAAATTTTTGTTGCATCTTTTTATAAATCAGATAATTGCTCACATTAAAAATGGCAGCATCTCTTTTATGGGCATTAATCCTGACTCTCCTACAAAACTCTTAACTAATTTGAGCATAGAAAGCAAATGGTGATAATAACAGCACTTACAAATCATCAAGAGCTTAAAATGCTCCCAGCATCAAATGTTTAATGTATGCATCTCACTTAATCCGCACAATTCCTTGAAGCACAAATTATTATCTCACTTCACACATAAGGAAATGAGCTTCAAGGGGTTTAGTGACCTGCCCAAGCTATTAAGTGGCAGACCAATGACTCATATCCAAGTCTGTTTGATTCTAATTTTTAAGACACTACACTATGCGCTCCTTCTTTTAAATCTTCTCTAACAATATCAAAATGCAGGACACATAATGTATATTTAGAAGGCCTAATGTTTCCCAGTACTCACAGCTCTGTAGCATCTCTGTCAAGGTTTCCACGGATGCTTTCTCAGCACTCTCAAACCCTGCTTCAGTCAGTAAGGAGCTCACAACCACTTGCAGAGTTCGCCTTCGGGCCAGATGGTAGTTATCAGCAGGGTTAGTGGACTGTTTACTTCCAGATCTCTGTGAATCAGCAGCCCAGAAAGATAATTTTCATCCACAGGACAAGGATGCAACCACACAGTTCGCATATAGTCATTGACAAGAAAAGTTGGTTTTGCTAAATACTTATTTATCAATGCCTAATAAAATGTGATCTCCCTGATATGTATACTTGAGATCCTGGCTAACCGAGTAATCACCTAGCACCTAGGGTACTCTAAATGCGAAGACAGTCTTTCTGCCTAACATAAAACTTAGAATTCCCGTAACACAAACTGCTGTTTACTTTCTGTTAGATTATCAGAATATTTAGCTCAAAAAACATGCATGCTTGAATTTATGTCTATCGCCTTCCCCCACAAAAACATAATGTCTCTCTCGTTCCGCCCATCTCCACGCCATTTCACCATGGAAAATTAAAACAAACACAGGATGTTGAACAGAGGAGGGCAAATAGCACAGACTCAGGAAACCTAAATATTTTGAAACGGGAATCCCTCCCAACTCTGGCCGGCCAATAAAAAGGAGAAAACGGCCTCTTAGGACCAATCAGGAGGTGTTCCGGGTCCCCAACCCCCTCAACATGAAAGAGCCAATCAGTACACAGGTTCACCAACTCAGAAGGCCGCCGCCAAGTCCCGAGGAGGGGGGGCATGTAAGACCTGAAAGATCCTCCTCCACTCAGAGCTTATGGTGGGGTTGGATCTCTGGGTAGGAGCTGCCTGACCAGGCTAGAGGAGAGTTAGAGAATGCCCAGGCTCTCTTGGCTTCCGCCCCATGCCTCCCGCCCTTACCGTTCCGGAGCTGCCGGCCCCGGCAGTAGCCGCCGTGTCGGCCATCTTGCTCTGGCGTAATGTGCGCGAGCGCAGGGCAGGATGGGACTTGTAGTCGTGGGGCGGAGATGCGGGGAGGAGCGAAGAGGAAAAGGGGCGGGGCGCTCCCAGCCTGGCTTTGCGAATCTCTGCCGAGAAGGGGTGAGTCTGATGACCCCCGCGAACTTGACCCTCTGGGAGCGAAGGGTTCTTGGGCCCCCTGTCACCTCGGAATTAACCAGGAAAATGCGCGCTCAATTTTATACCTATTTCAAGATAAAACTGTTTCTCATAGAGTATTTCCCTGGAATCGTCCAAATTTACCTGATTGTTAGTAGCCCCTAGTGGGCCCAGCCCGGAGCGTCCCGAACGGGAAATTTGGGGAAACGCTGTTTTGTGCTGAAGGCCCCGCATTCCTCCAGTGGCCCACTTGGAACTAATGGACCTAACCAGCTAGTCCAGGACTTCACTGCATCCCGCTGCCACCTCGTGTCCTAGGTGATGCGGGGCGCGCTGTGGGGCGCAGACGGTAGGATGCACTGTGCCCTGCCCGCCTTAGTCCCAGAGCTTTGTGGTCATTTGGTGCCTGTGGTTTTCACACCTTCGAGATTTCTCCTGTGGGGCCCTCCTCATTCTTCCGTCTGCAGGTGCCCAGCGGAACACACTCCAGGCTAGAGTCCTAATCTTCATCAGCTATGGGACCTAACCTCACTGTGCCTCAGTTTCCTCTTCTGTGAAAAGGGTGAGACTGATAGCGGGGAAGAAATAAGCTGATGTACAGGGCTTGTCTTGGTGCCAGAGATATTACAAAAGGTCAAGAAACAGCGTCTGGTGTTGTTTACCTCCTCCGCGTCGCAAGGCTGAGCACCACATACTCGGCAGGCAGAAGTCTGGAAACCTGCGCCGCGGCACCCGAGCCTGGAAGATGCCCACCCCCTCACCTAGGGAACGAGGGGCGGAATCTGCAGGCTGGGGGCGCCGGACTGCGCCTGAAAAGTCGGAGCCCAAACATAGTGCAGAGCACCCAGCCCCTTTGTCTCCCCCGCCCCTTCGTCCCCACTTCCTGCCCCGCTTTAAACTCGGGATCCGCGGCGCAGCGCGGACTTTGTAAACACGCCGCGCCTGCTGGGTGGAGACTGGTTCTGTTTCAGCGCAGGGAGGAAGGGTGCACGCCCCTCTCGGCGGCTGGAGGTTGCGACCCCCACCCATCCTCACACCTCGCCAAACACTGGGACCAGAGGCTGCCGGAGAGAATGTCTGCTGTGAAGATCGGTGCTGCGTGGGGGCTCACCTGCCTAGGAGGTAAGCTTGAGAGCTGGAAAAGCCCGGATAGGTGGGGTTGTCACTGTGATCACCTCCTCCTCTGATCGAGGTTCAGCCTGGACAGCTGAGTGGGAACTGACTGGGAACTAGCGATGGGTGGATTAAAGGGGTCATCCTTTCCTCAGGACCTCCCGTTGGCCCCCCAAACTCTACTCACTTTCCTTCAGAGCTGCAGAAACCCCCTCCCCCCCCAAGCTCTGAGCCCACTAGCTGACCTGCAAGTCCAGTGACTTCACTAGATCATCGTTGTTTCTCTTACTTCTGAGATAAGGATCGGAGGTGAGTGGGAGGATAGTACCAGTGTGGGCAGTGAGCCTTTGGAAAGACTGGAAGGAGCTGGGGCCCCCCAGTGTTCATCCCACCATGGTTTCTGATATGTCTCACCTGTGATGGTCTTAGCCTTTTCCATATCTTTGAAAGTGTGGACAAAACAAGAGGAATAATTGAGGTTGCTGTTATTCAGGGAACATTGATTGACTCATTTGCCAATGTTGATGGAACGTCTACTATGTGTCCGGTGTTGTGCAGGATGGTGAGAGTGGAGAGGTGTTATTCATCCCCAGTATGGGTCACCAAACACAGAAAAGGGGCCAAATGTGCCGTTGGGGTGACTGGGAAGGCTTCAGAGAGGACATTTGAATTGGTCTCTGGATGAATATTTCACCAGGCAGAGAAGTGGTGGGACATCTTCAGGGGACACTTCATCATTCCACAGAGCTGTACTGAGCATTTGGCATTGGGATACAGTGAGAACCCGGAACCAATCCCTGCTCTCTTTAATCCACTGTCTTGGCACAAAGAAGAGGTAGGGGTGAGCAGGATGAATTCTGGGAAAGGCAAGTTCTGGGCTGGTCCCCAAGAACCCAGAAATTTCCAGTGGGGTCTAGGTGGGAGGGTCCAGCTGGGGTGACAGTCCACACAATCCTGGACATCCACTCCCAGGGATCTAAAGATTGTTTCTTTAAACAAATTCTTGCCCTATTCCTCTACCCCCCTACCTGCCCCACCCCGACTCCTCAGTTCTCTTAGAACTAGATCTCCCATTGCTTTCCTTGCAGATTTTTCTGCACTCCTCTGAGAGGTAACTTACACAACAATTTACACACACCTTTTTTCTGTCTGCGTGGGCTAGATATTGGGATATTCCAGGAGCTTCCATGCCTCCTGGAATTTAGAGTCGAAGCATTTCTTAGAATTCCTGCAGGATCCCAGTCTATGCCTAATTCTTGAGACCATGATCTCCATGATCCACACACCTTGTTCTTGTTTCTGTCTCCAAGGGTTCAGAATACTCTTATATAGCATAGTATGGCACTGTTGGGTACTCTTCTAAGTGTTTTAAGTACAGTGCCTCATTTAATCCTCCTAACAGTCCTGTGAGAAGGCAGATGGACTATCTCCATCTTGTAAACCAGGGAACTCAAACCAGAGGAGATAAGTCATTTTACAAAAGGACACTGGAAATAAATAGTAGAGCTGGGGTTTAAACCCAGGTCACTCATCACTTGATTTGGGAGAGCCCATTCTTAACCACTAGGCTAGCCTATCTCCTTGACAGACCACAGGGAATATGCACTTGACCTAGAGACACAGGCCTTTCTGAGTGTCTCTGCTGCTGTATCTTGGGTGATCCAGAAGAATGTGAGCAGCAATCTGTTGCTGAGCTTGGGTGTTTACAGGGTGCCCCAGCAGGTTTTGGGTGGGGTTGTGGGAACAGTACAGACCTGGTGGGTGCCCCCTCCTAAGGACTGTGTGTTTGTGTGTGTGCACATGTGTGTGCCCGTGTAAGCCTCATTCCCCCAAAGAAACAAACCAAATCAAGGTTTGATGCAAGAAAGAACTCAAAATGGATGTGATGTTCCAGAATCCATGGATGTGAGAAAATAAGTCCCCTCCTTTGTTAGGAATTTTTAACAACAGCAGAAACCCTTATCTATTAGATGGCAAAACAGTTCACCTGACAGCTGAATGAGGAAGATGGTCAAGGAGTAGAAGCTGTCTTAAGAGGCTCACCCCTCTTCCTCATTGCTTCGACCCTCCATAGCTGCATCTGTGTGTTGGGGTTCGTCCCTCCAGGCCGACTGGGACGGTGCCCAGGCTTGCTAGCCAGAACACATGACATTTCCCATGGATTCAGCCATTGCCTTTCAGAAACCCTGTGTTTCTCACAAGAGCCCTCTGCATGGGTCTAGAGGCCCTGAGGCAGTCCCTCTCTGCCAGCAAACTGCTTCTCTTAGAGAGAGGGGTATGGGCTGTGGGGGATGGGTATTGACGCTGGGACTTGGGGTAGAGGGTGGCTGAACCAAGATAACTGGTAAGCAGGATATGAACTTTCAGAACTGAATAGACCTGCAGGGTTTTGTGACACCCCCACCTCTGCCCTCCCTCATCTTAAAGTGGGGTGGGGTGGAACCTGTAGCAGGCCCCAGCCCCTGCCCCCAGGGGCTCTCTTGGCCTGGGAGAACAGGTTGTACTTTTGAGAAACCACAAGAGGAAGCTTAGGGAGGACTGGGGGTGGGGAAAGTTCTGGGGTCTTTGCCAAGTTTCCCTTTCTCTGCTGAGCAGTAGGTGTGTTTTATTTTGGTGTGTTTCTCTTGCCCTCAGAGGCATTTAATTTTTTTCCCCAAAGATTTATCCATTTATACATACAAGCTGGGCTACAGGCGAGAGGCGTGGGGCGATGAGAGGGTTCACCAGAGACAGAGTGGGGAGCGGAACAGGCAGACCAGAAACACACCGCTGAGGGGAGCAGCGGGTGAGGCAGGAGAGGTCTGCCACACCATGTGGGATTCTCCCAGGCTGGGCATCGAACTCTCGCGCTGCCGACAGTTCCACAGCGCAGTGCCCAACCACCGCGCCACCAGGGAGGCCCTGGCATTTAATTTTTAAACCCGGTGAGTTTCAAAGAATGGTCAAGGCCTGCCCATTACCTGGTGTGTCTTCCAATGACATTCATAATTCTCATGGGGACCGGAGATGACCCTGGAAATGGTATTGGAACAAGGGACCCATTTGGATTCTAGCTGGCTGGGAAGGGCTAATTCCAGGAAGTCTCCTTTTCTTGTTCTTGCTACTCTTTCACCTTTCTTTTCCCCAGAGCTCTCCCTATAGCCTGAAGCCCAAGGAATGTGGTTATGATGGCTATTTAGGTTGCCAGGAGATGTCCTAAGTGTTTTACCTGCCTTATCTCAGCTAATAGCGCCATCCTGATTTGTAGGTGAAGAACTGAAGCTCAGAAAGGCTAAGAACCTTGTTGGGCCCCGGGACTAGCGAGTGGTAAAGCCCATATTTGAATACCAATCTGTCTGATTTCAAACCCCCTGCTCTTGACCTCTAACCCCCAAATCTACTTCCCAACATATCAGACCCTGAGCAACAGGAGGTGAGCCCCAAAGATGGTTTTTAATTTTTTTTGAACATTTATTTATGCATACAAGAGCTGGGGTGTAGACCAGTGGGGGGTAGAGGGAGAGAGGATTCACCAGAGACAGAGTGGAAAGCAGAGCAGGCTGATCTACTGAAATACACTGCTGAGGGGAGCAGTGGGAGAGACAGGAGAGGTCTGCTATGCCATGTGGGTCAGCTCCCTGGCTGAGGATTGAACTCACGATGCCCATAGCTTCATAGTGCTGAGATCCTTTGTGCCACCAGGGAGGCCCCCCATAGATGTTTTTTAAATGCTAGTGTGAGAAGAGGATGACTCAGGTATAGTACAGAACTAGAAAAGATTTTTTTTCAGTTTTTTTTTTCCGCTTTGAATATGGACTGCTTCAGAAATTTGCTTGTCAACCCCTTGCCCAAGGCCCTGCTAACCCCCTTGTATCATTCCAATTTTCGTATATGTGCTGCCAAAGTTAGAAAAGATTCTTCAGAAGTTCAAATGTTTTTTGTTTCTTTTTTGCATTTTATTTAATTTTTTTAAGGGGTAGGTTTAAGAAATAGACATCTGCATAGTTACAGGCAGCGAGCTGCCGCTGCTGCTTTACAAAGGCAAAAAAATTGTGTAAAAGGAAAAAATTTTAAACAAACAACCAAGTTAAAAAAAAAAAAGGTACAGTAGGTGAAAAGTTGCAGTCAGACTGTGAAAAGTTGAGGCAAAGGGGGAGAAGATATGTTCAAATATTTGAAAGGTTGAGCTTGGAAGCCCCCCAGATAGGGGTTGGGAAACTGGTGATGGAATAAGAACTTTCTAACAAATAATTGCCTAATTATTTGGAGAACTTCCCAGAGGGGGGATTAGGCATTCCCCACCTAGGCGAACCGAGAGCATGAGCTTAGCAGGGGCTTCTGCCAGTGAGAGGACCTCAAACCTCAAAGCCCCTTCCACCTCAACCGCCCGTGCCGCTTATTGGCTTGTCCTCGCCCTCGCGGTCCCCCCCACCCCGCCCCCGCGTCCTTCCTTGGTTCCAGATACTACCGGTCCGGGGTGGTCCCCCGTCTGTCCACCAGGTGGAGCTGTTGCCCAGCGTGTGGCTCCAGTGGCACTGGATTGGGTAAAGAGCCCACTGGTCCTTAAAGCCCCTCGCTGGTTTTATAGGGCCTCTCTCCCGCCCTGCTCTCTTTATATCAAGGCCTAGAAAGCCACTTCTGACCTAGCACAGCTCCCATTAAATGTGCTCGTAGGTCCCCTCCAGGGTCAGCAAGAACATATAGGCCTCTGCCAATGGGGCAGGCTCTCTTCCCCAGATTTTGATCTTCTCTTTTCCCTTTCCTGACCTTTCTTTGCCTTTGAGATAGAAGGACTCATGTGTGGGCATTAGAGGGAGCAAAGCCACCAACCTTTACAGGCATTGCACGGTACCTAACGTGGCATGGCCTTTCATATCCTTCAAAGGCCTGACATTTTTCAAGGGACCTCAAACTCATGCCTCTCTGAAACTATTTACCCACAGGACCTAGCAGTTCTCTGCCCCTCCCCCACCTCACCCCTGGGAGCAGAAGGGTCGCCTGGTGTCTAGTTGGCCCAGATCTGCTTTCTACAGCTTCAGAAAGGACACAGAGCCTCTGATCTGGGGTCCTGGGAAGCACGGGAAGCGCCCTGAGGCAGAACTGGGTGCAGTTACAAGACCTGTAGCTAGGGGGTGCCGTGGAGACCAGGCCCAGAGAAAGGCCATAACTAGCAGCCTTATAAGCACTTAGTAACTGGAGTATTTTCCCCAGCAACCTTATGAGTCAGGACACCCATTTTATAGATGAGAAAGCAAGGCACCATGGGTTAAGCTGTTTGTTTCTGTTCACACAAGCAGTCAGTGACTGACTGGAAGTCTGATTCCTCGATTTGGCTGTGGAGTTTGTGCACCTGATCCCTTGTCCATGCTGTCTCTCTCCGCGTAGTAGAGTAACAGGGTGGTCCCCATAAAACGGGTCAGAAACATTCAGACAAATCTGGGAGGAAAAGCGCAAAATCAAAATCAAAATAATAATGGCAGTTTTTATCTTAATTTTGATTTTGCTCTTTTCCTCCCAGACTTGTCTGACTGTTTCTGACCCTTTTCTATGGGGACCACCCTGTTACAGTAGAGAGAGCCTGTGCTCGGTGGAGGAACTGGAGGACCCAGTTTTGAGTCGTTGCTGTTGCTCACTCTTCCCAGTTGTGTGTGACCTTCCCTCACAGGCTCATTTTGAGGACTGGTCATGGTGCCTCTTCATTGTATGCTTACTTTATGCCAAGTACCATCCTTTTGTGTCCTCAAAACAGTTGCAGAAGGGAGGCACTGTTGTTGTGCCTTCACAGGGGTGGAAACTGAGGCACAGAGGAGGGTCCTTCAGGGCCCACCGCCTGCTCTAGGCTCATACACCAAAGCCCTGCCAGGCAGCTAGGAGGTCGTGGTCCTCGTAGGTGATGGCTTCTGTCCCCATCATGTCATTCGTCTCCCAGACTGATCTCCTTGGGGTGAGCCTGGGGGCTACACCAAAACAAAGAGACAGGCTTGTTTTTTTTCCTCACCATCTCACCTCTGATTTCATTTCACTCATTTCTAAAATAAAAATCAGTTCACAAGTCCTGGCATGTGGTCAGAGAACTTGAAACTGGGGCTGTCCCAGAAATTCCCAGTTCTGGCCCCAGCTTTGTCTGCTCCAACTCACCCTCCCTTCCATTCTCCCTTTACTTCCCTCCAGGCTGCTCCTCCTTTCCCCTCCCCTGGGGGCCCTGAGTTCTGGGAAAGGAAGCTGGAGCAGGGCCTCAGACAGATGCAGACTTTGGGCTCCGACTTGGACTCCAGCTGGAGGTGTCAGAAGCTGTGGGAGGAGGAGAGGGCTGGCCAGGGGGAGGAGGGAGAGGCCCAGGGGCCCCCAGGCTGCCTGTCCCTGGGAAGGCATCTGTCACTTCTTCACAGGCTCCAAGGCTCTGGTTAGTTAAGCTCACGCTGCTGGGTGCTGAGGAATCAGCTCCGAATAAGACCTAGGGGAGGGTTTATTCCTCTGGCAATGGAGATCACAAGCTGTCTGGATTATGGAGGGAGCTGTGCTGTTTCCGCCCAATACCAGGCCCCTGGGAGTCAAGGCTGCTCTTTCCTTTCCTCCCAGCTCAGTTCCCTTTCTCTAAAAAGTATCTGCAGAACCACAGACTTGGAGACCGTTCAGATGTGGAATCTATTTTCATCACAGTGAGAGAGGTTACAAACTCTCAGTTGTACTAAGCATAGGCCAGGCTGCAGAACATTCCAGTTTCTCCCAGGCCCTGTCTTTTTCCTTCCAGCCAGCTGGTTCCTGATTGTCCTAAGGTCCACTCCGTCTTTCCTGGGATTTGACTCGAGTTTTTCTCTCAGGTCTCTCTTGGTCTCCAAGGAAATGGTGTTTTTTTGCCTGAGCCCTGCCTCTTGGGTTCTAGCTCCAAACTCTGCAAGGACATGAGCTTGGATCCTCCTGGGTGGTCCCCAGAGAGTCTTGCTTCTTCCCTGAGCTTCAGCATGGCTTCCAGGCATCAGTTTTGTTTCCTTGTAGGAATCGATAGTGTGGATTTCCTCTGGGCCCTCATTCCTTCCGCGCTCTTGGCAACAAAGACATTGGCGTATTAGCAGCCTATCCCTGCACAGTGCCACTGATGTCTCGGGGGTTTGACCTGGGTGGGCCCACTTATGCACAGATTTTTTCCAATATTACAGATAATGTTGAAATCAAGACAAAACCGTATCTTGCTTACGGTTTTATTAATCACCTTTTCTGTGGCTTGATTTGTTGTGAGAATATAGTATATAATACAGATGACATGCAAGACATGTGAGCATCAACTATTTATGTTATTGGTGAAGCATACAGTCGACAGCAGGATATTTGTAGTTAAGTTTTTGGGATGTCAAAAGCTATTGCAGCACAAGTTTGATTCCGGGCCAGGGAGCTGACCCACATAGCTTAGCAGACCTCTCCTGTCTCACCTGCTGCTCCCATTAGCAGAGTATTTCAGTAGGTGCCCCCCCTCATTCTTCTCCCCACTCTGTCTCTGGTAAATCCTCTCACCCCCCACAACTCTGACCTGCATCCCAAGTCTTGTATGCATAAATAAATAAATAAATAAATAAATAAATAAATAAATCTTTTTAAAAAAAGCTGTAATAGACAGGGGGTCAGCACCCCTAACCCCTGCATTGTTCAGAGGTCCACTGTGTTTCCATGTGTGGGACTACTGTGAGTGCCTATGTAGACTAGACACCATTTGTCAATAGGTAAGTTTATAATAAATATATACATTTACTCATTACACATTAATTTCTCACAAGAATTCTGTGAGGTTCCTTATTTTACAGATGGAGAAACAGAATCACAGGTTAAATAACTTACCCCAAATCATATAGTTGGTCATTATTTTTTTAACGATTTATTTATTTATGTATAGAAAAACTGGAATGTAGGACAGAGGTACAGGGGTTAAGAGAATTCACCAGAGACAGAGTGGGGAGCAGATCAAGCAGGTTGACTGAAATACACTGCTGAGGGGAGTAGTAGGCGAGACAGGAGAGGTCTGCTGTGCCATGTGGGAAGCTCCCTGGCCAGGGATTGAATTCCTGCTGCAGTGGCTCTGGATAGCTTCATAGTGCTGAGACTCAACCCCTTGTGCCAACAGGGAGGCCATTATTGAGAGCCTGGTGGGACTCTGGCCTGAGTAGAGCTTTTCAGGCACATTTCCTGTTTTACATGCCCGTGTGTCCCCTCATAGGAGAGTGGGATGATTCCAGGCTCCCTGCTGAGGCACAGGACAGGGAGAGCAGGCCACCAGGCCTCAGAGGTGATGGTGTATCACGTCTGTCATGCACGTCTCTGTAGTGGTGTGGACAATACTCCCCCAAGCCAGCCCAGCGCACTCCTCCATCTCTTTGCTCCTGCTGGAGCTCTGAGCCAAGTGTGGAGGGAGGGAAGGAGCAAGGATGCCCCGCCCAGCCTCAGCAGGCGGGTCAGGTGTTGCACATGACCCAGGAAGCTGGAGTGGGTGGTGGCCACGACATGCGCTTTGTTAGGTGGGGCTGGAGATCTGACCTATCTGGGGAGCCTTGGATGAATCAGCCCGACCACAGCAACCCCAAATGCATTGCTGGTGCAAATCTTTTCCTCTAGCTCCCCACACCCCCAACGATCATTTTCCTTTCCTTTTTCTCCCACAGGTTCAGGCTTTGGCAGGGGTGTGGTACCAGGGAGGTGGCTGAGGGCACAGCTCTGGAGTTGGTGGTTAAGCTGGGTCTGGTGAGGGACCTGTTTTGCCTTCAAAATACTCCACCCAGAAATGGGCAGCAGGGGCCTCCCTGTAGCATAGAGGTAAAGTCTCAGTGCTGTCACTGCTCTGGCTTGAGGCCTGAGTCGATCCTGGCCAGGGAGCAGACCTCTCCTGTCTCATCCACTGTTCCCCTCAGCAGTGTAATTCAGTTGATCTGCCTGTTCTGCTCCCTACTCTGTCTCTGGTGAATTCGCTCACCCCCTGCACCTCTGGCCTGCACCCCAGTTCTTCTATGCATAAACAAGCAAACAAACCAATCTTTAAAGAAAAAGAGAGAGATGGGCTACAGCCCCGGGGTGGATGCTACATTCCCTGCCCAGAGGACAGGACTGCGTCTAGGAGCCCTGGGCTCACCCACCTGGAATAATCTTCTAACCGTATCTAGTAGTTTCAGATATCTTGTTCATTCTTCATTTACACTAGAGCTGCATTTTTTTTAGAGCTACATTTTATGCAACATTGGGTTCAAAGTCAGTGTAAACACAAAATCCACACCAAAATAACTATTAAATCCCAAACTTACTATTCAGTAGCTTAAATTTTAAGTAAATCTGCTTAAATAACTCATAAAACACAGTCTAGATAGTTTCTCTCCCACCTCTAGGAATCTCTAGCTTTCCCTGGAACAGGTGGTCGAGTCTTTGGTTGGGTGTCACGTTGTCGAGCTTGGGTTAAGGGGCCGCATTGTAGAAACAATACGTCGGTTTCTTTGCTTGGTGGGTGTCTCCTTTGGCACATCTAATCAAATTTTATGACAGTTAAATGTGCACATTTAGGAATGTGGGGTGCATTCACTTATGGCCTCTTCAAGGCTCTGGGCCATGAGGAAGGTTTGAGTGACAGTGCTGTGGGAATCTAGAGAAAGGAACAGTTGCTTTTCAGGGGATTAACCAGGAATTTCTTCTCAGAGGTGCCATTTGAGAAAATAAAAAGGAGTGATTTGATGAAAAATTACTCAGGAGCAATTTTAAGTGGTGGCTGCTTTTCTATCTTTTTACTTTGCTGAATATCTGAGGTTTTTGTTTTTTTTTACTAGAAGCCATATTTTAAAAACAGTCATTTTTCTCTTCTTATTTCTACAGCACTTTTCAACCTGCTTTTTATTCTTTTTCAATATGATTCAATTCTAATTCTTTCTAAAATGATAAGTGGTTATTTCTAGAATTACTATTATTTCTATAACAAAAATTACTCTTTTTTTAAAGATTTATTCATTTATTCATACAAGAGTTGTGGTGTAGGCCAGAGATGGGGGGTGATGAGAGGATTCACCAGAGACAGAGTGGGGAGCAGAACAGGCAGATCTACTGAAATACACTGCTGAGGGGAGCATCAGGTGAGACAGGAGAGGTCTGCAGTGCCACGTGGGTTAGATCCCTGGCTGTAGATTGAACTCTTGCTGCAGTGGCTGGTGATAGCTTCATAGTGCTGAGACTTAATCCCTTGCGCCACCAAGGGAAGCCCTAAAAAATTATTCTTAATATGACCACGTCTTGATTTTTTTTTAAAAAGAGTTTCAAAACTCCATTCACACACTAGAGGAGGGAGATAAAATCCAAGTGAAGGTTCCATCTCAAACTTTCTGGTCTCAGGAAGACTTGTTTTTGAGGACTGCAGCTATTGCCATTTAATTTCTAATACAAAATTGTAATTGAGAAATCAGGAAACTATTAATTCCTCTAAAGTAATTAAAAAAAAACTCATCCCACTTTACCTAGCTTCACATTTTAAAATCAAATAGTATTTTTAAAAAAATTGTTTTACATTTTTGCAAATGTCTTTAGTGCCTGGCCTAGTAGAAGATGGCCTGGTAATCATACCTGCTCATGCTTTTTTTTTTTTTTAAGATTTATTTATTTATGTATACAAGAATTGGGGTGTAGGCCAGAAGTGTGGGGTGGTAAGAGCATTCACCAGAGACAGAGTGGGGAGCAGAACAGGCGGATCTACTGAAATACACTGCTGAGGGGAGCAGCAGGCGAGGCAGGAGAGGTCTGCTGCACCATGTGGGAAGCTCCCTGGCCGGGAATCGAACTGGTGCTGCAATGGCTGCGGATAGCTTCAGAGTGCTGAGACTTAACCAGTTGCACTATCAGCAAGGCCCACTTGCTCCTACTTTTATGGGTGGTGATGTTGTTTTAGTTGATGTAAATGAGGAAAATCTGGCCTCACACAGATATGTGTAGAATATGGAAAGGGAGGACCTGTGGATTGATCTAGAGGGCATCTAACCTCGTGAGACATAGAGCTGGGAAAAAAATTGGGGATCATGGAGAAGTTGTTGAATCAACGACATTGGTTTGGGAAGTTCAGACTTTAACTGCTAATGGGGAGCCATAAATCAGAGGCTTGTGAGCAAGGAAGTGACATGATCAGAACTGTTTTGAGGTGACTGCTAGGGCAATAGTAGAATAATAGAGTTGGCAAGAAAGAGTCTACAGAAAGGATTGAAACTAGAGTGACATCAGTGGAAGTGGAAATGTGGGGGTGATTTGGCAAAATATTTTGAAGATAGAAGTGACAGAACTTAGTAATCATTTGTTAGGAAGGTATGAAAATCATCTTCCCTGTGAAATTACCTCGTACCCCATCCTGTTAGGCACCACGCATACTTCTAAGATGAGGTGTGTTTCCCTGTGTTGTAATCTGCTGCTTCCATGCTGTCTCTCTCAAGCCATGGCAGGTATTCAGTAAGTGAATGAATGAGCATAACCAAGAACTACCCCAGAGTTGTTCAGCCTAAGTGGCTGGCAGGATATTGGTGCCATTAACAGAAAATTTAAAACCAGGAGGAAAAGATATTCATTAAGTCTCATCTAAGTAAAATGTAAGAGGAGAGGTCAAACTGCATGGGTAGAAAATAAATGGGTGGATCTTGAAATAAATGGTTCTTTTGTCAAGGAAGTACATTTTCATAGGTACTAGAGATTTGGGGAGAGATTCTCTGGCAGAAATTGCTCTGTTTATTCTCAAATAACTTCAGGGCACTGTTTTTCAGAAGTAACAATGTTTTAATTTTAATGCATTTTATAAGCACACATACAAACACATGTATATGTATATATGAAAGAAATAAGATTCACTAAGTGATATTTACCCTTAGTCCTGATGATAACTTTTGACATTTTCTTTTTTATTCTTTTGTTTATTCGTTTTTTTTCAAAGATATATTTATTTATGCATACAAACTGGGGTGTAGGCCAGAGGTACAGGGGTTAAGAGAATTCACCAGAGACAGTGGGGAGCAGATCAAGCAGGTTGACTGAAATACACTGCTGAGGGGAGCAGCGGGCGAGACAGGAGAGGTCTGCTGCGCCATATGGGAAGCTCCCTGGCTGGGGATTGAACTTGTGCTGCAATGACTCCTGATACCTTCATAGTGATACTTAAGCCCTTCCACCATCAGGGAGGCCCTATTCTTTTGTTTTTTAATGTTGATCATGACTTCAGGTCCCAGCAAAGTGTCTTGGCTTGCAACTTGAAATGCACTAAGCTGGAGAGGTAGCAGTAGTATTATCAAATTGCTGTTAGCCACAGAAACAGCTGCCCCAGTACAAGGCAAAGAATTTGAAGAAAGTGGTGAAGTCACAGACTTTCCTGGAAAGCTGGAGAACAAGGTTTGGAAATGGGTAGAAACTGACAAAGTGTCCAAGGTCTAGTCAGAGCAACCTGCAGGGAGCTGAGAGCAGCTGACTGGTCACCTCTGCCTGGTGGGCATAGCAAGGCAGCCCTTCCAGTTTCCACGGTGCAGGTCAGGCAGGCTGATCCTGGATTTGCACTAAGGCAGAGAGGAGTCTGTGAAAGGAAATGGTGATGCTGTTGGAAAGCACCCCAGGGGCCTCCCTCGTGGCCAAGGGATTAAGTCTCAGCCCTATCCCTGCTAAAACCTGAGTTCGATCCCCAGACAGGGAACTAACCCACATATCGTGCAGCAGACTTCTCCTGTCTCACCCTCACCCCTGCACTTCTGGCCTACACCCAGTTCTTCTACTAAATAAATAAATAAGTAAATATTTTTTTAAAAAGGAAAGCACACTGGATACTCAGAAGTCATAAAAGAATAGTCTGCAAAAGGTGATACGACATAGGCACATAAAAAGATCTCCAACAGTGAGTGGTGTCCTGCCACTGTAGGGGACACAGTGTCCTGCAGGTGGCCTTATCCTGTGACTGATGCTCCTTTCAGAAAGCAGCTTGATGCTAAATATCAAAATCACGTATCTGCAAAATGTCTTTACCTGATGTCATAGCATAGCAATTCCTGTTTTAAAGTTCTATCCTAATCAAATAATACTAAGTGTAGAACACATTTTGACCTTGATGATTTTTAGCAAATGTTCTGTACAGTGACAAAAATTTGGAACAACTGAAATGCCTCACGGTAGAGGGACAAAGTGTAGTATACCTAGTAAATGGGATATTATAGATAGCCAGCACAAAGGCCGATTGCAAAGATATGTGATAACACAAAACATACTTATGTAATAATGTTAAGAAAAAAATCAGGATGCAAAACTATACATACCATATATTTACAGTTACATATTTGACATATACATATGTAGAGAAAAGACCGGAAAAACATAGGCTCAAGTGTTATTAGCAGTGGTTGCGTTTTGGGATGGTAGAATTATGAGTGTTTTTTTTCTGTTTTTCAAAAGTTTCCAGTTCTGTAATAATGTGAAAAATGCAAAACAAGTCATGAGTTGTGTTTCCATAAGTATATAGAAAATCAGTCTTGTCATAGCGTCTCGGTGGGAGACACTAGGTGCCCAGTATAAAGCTGGCATGAGGAGTACAGACCTGGGCAAGGAAGAGAGCATGGTGTGGCCTGGGAGGTCACAGCTGCCTCTGCTCCCAGTCCCTAGTTAAGCCAACACTGTTTGCTGGTCCTCCAAATCCTGTGGGCCCAATAAAACTGAAATCCCTAGGTGACTCTGGGGTGACCAGCTGAGGTTACCATGGCAGTTGGGGATGGGTTCTGGCATGAGATGACTCGCATTTGAGACTCAGTTACCCATGGCTGGGCCTGGGCACAGTGGATTTCAGTTATGGGGCATGCAATTCTTTCTGAGGTCTGCTTTTAGCACCTGGGAGTAGCGAGAAACCAAGATGGGGAAAGCAGGGAATGGACTGGATCCCATAGTAATCTGCCTTCCCCAGCTCAGCAACAGAGAAGGAGGTGGAGTCTGGATTGAGCCCTAAGATAAGGAAAATGCAGCAGCTGACAGGAGAGATCAAAATAAACAGCTGTACCCCCAGGAGAATGAACTCCACATTCCTTCTCTGATCCCATCCCCAATTCCCACTTCTCCCTAGTTCTTCCTCCACCCCCCATACTTGCACACTCAGCATCCCCTGGCCTTGACTTAGCGCCCTTAAACCTTCTCACACTCACCCCCTCCCTTAACCGGAGACTCCAGGGCCCCTCTCCAGCTGTCTGGGAGGGAGTGAGTGCTCAGGACAGGTGGCTGGAGGCTGATGGAGAAGGACTTCTTCCAGTGCCGGCTCCACCTGGCAGATGGGCCATCCTCAGACTCTCCCATGGGCTTCGCCAGGAAGGCCCAGGAATGGAACACAGCCAGGCTGTAGTGGTGAATCTGGGGAAGGTGAGGCAGGACCTGGGGCAGTGTGGGGTGGAAGGAGAGGAGGCTGTGGAGTGGTGCTTATGGCTGGGTCTGCAAACATCTGGTCAGTCCTCTCTGTGGGTGGGCCCTGCCCTCTGAGAACTCACAGTCCAGTAGAGGAGAAGTCAGCAGGTACAAGATGTGCCTCTTGAGGGAGTTTATGGCAGCACTTGGAGGTCATTGCTCATCACAGTGTCCAGGGGTACCCCAGCTTCAAGCATCCCCCTTCACTAGTCTCCATGTCTTCTGACAGTCCAAGGCACTGCCCCATACATCCAGACCCATTTTCTAGAATTGCTAGAACTTACTAATCAAGGAGACAGAAAGAGCAGATATTTGCCATTTCCTAAGGCTAGGTCCCCAGGAGTGATAATGAACACTCTTTCTTCCGTGTTACCCCCATACCACTTCCATAACAAACAGAGAGAATTGGCTGCACCTGAGGGGCTTCAGGGCAGCACGGATTCCCGTGGCGTAGTATTTCCACATACAAAGATGGAGGGACCCTGGACATAATTCCTGTAACCTCTGGGCTCCATGACTTCTAGAGGACCAAATCCAGGCAGCAGATGGGTGGGTGTTTTCCCTGAAGTATGTAGGGCTCCTTTGCCCTTGGTGGGAGGATGGCTGAAGGAGGCAATAGTAATGGGCTCCAGTGGCTGCCCATTGGCCTGGCTGTCTGGGGTGGGGGGGCAGCCAGTGCCCAATGAGGGTGTGTAGGCGGGTCCTGCTGCCTTCTCAGTCCCTAACTACTGTCAGCCCAGGACGGTCCCACTGAACTTAAATGACTCCCTGGGGTCCCCAAAGTCCCCTAATGTCCCACATCCCTAGCATGTTCTGGTCCTGGGCATCTCCTCCCTCACATGGCCACCCTCTGGCCAGCAGTCTCAATAAATGACCACTAATAAGAGCCAAGACTGACTACATCATTCACAGGACTCCTGTTCAAAAAATATGAAGCATTTGAGAGTAGTGACAACATAGCATTCAGCCAAGAAGAAGGCCCTTCTGAGCACGGAGCTCTGTGATGGCGCCGGTTACATGGTCAAGAAGCCAGCCCTGGTCATCCCTGACATTGATGGGACACTTGCTGCCCGCCAGACACCGTGTTAGGCGCCCGCGGTTCATGACCTCACTCCTTCCTCTCAGCAGCTTGTATCCATGTGTTGCAGATGAGGAAACTGAAGGATTAGACAAGCCACATAACTTGCTGAGGTCACCAGCTCATTCGGGCTAGAGTTGGGAACGGAACCCAGCCTGTCTGCAGAGCAAGGGCTCTTAACCACCACTCTGGGCAGCTCCAACCTGCAGGAGTTGGAAGGTTGCTGGGCAAGGCATCTGCTTCCCCTCCTCTTCTGCCCTATCGGGGGCAGGAAGGAAGATGAGGCAAGAAACAGCAGCTGACATTGCAGCTATAATGGTAGTGGTGGTGAGGGAAGCCAACCCAGACAGAGGCAACAGGGTGGGGTCAGCGGGAGGTGGGCACAGAAATTGTGTGAGCTGGATGCAGCTGATAGATACCACAGCTGTGCCCTCCACCCTCGCGCCCGATGTGGCATTGCTGAGCTCTTGCCTCTCCCCTCTCTGATAGCACCTCCAGCACAGCCTCCTTCTTCCTCTTTATGGCTGTATTCTCTGCTCCCCAACTCTCCCCTCCACCCCTTTCCAACCACCCTCCACTGGGGAGGTGACTCAGCTGAGTCCTTATCTCTGCACTTATCGCCAGTGATAAAGCCATGATTTCATGAGCATCTACTATGTGCCAGGCATGCTGCAAAGGACTCTTGCAAGTGTACCACCTTGATCCTCCCCACCTCACTGCCTTTCCTGTAGGACCAAGTTGGCCTGATGTGGTGCAGTGATTCCCAGTGTGTGAAGAGCTTTTGCTAGTTTGAGAAATGGTCAGTTTAAGGGAAGAACAAATTGTGTCTTGTAAGGGAAGGAGACATTATTTTACCTTAATTTTACCACAATTTGCCTTAATTTTGCACAAGCAGGGTGGGATCAGGGGGTGTCTAATCTACCTGGAGGGCCCTCACTGACACATGGGAAAGCAGATCTGTTGGAGTTAAAGTTTGAGGATACAGTGAAGAAGAAGCCCCCGCTCATGTGTCTTTTACCCATCACCCCCCTGTGCCCAAAGAATGGGGCTGTGAGCCATCAGCATTGGAGGATATGGTTCTGCTCTAACAAAGACCCAAAACTCGGGGGCTTAAACAAAATGGAGATTTCTAACATACAGACCCCATGGGTGGCTGGACCCCTTGACGGCGTCTAGGAACCTGAGCTCCTCCTGTGGTGGTGCCCCTCCATGTCCCTGAATGCTAGAGACAGCACACCCCACATCTCCTGGGTCCATGATCCAGCCCTTAGGGAGGGAGGGGGGGCACTGCCCTTCCTTTTCAGGACATGACCTCGACATTGCTCAGTCACTGAGCCCTTTGACCAGAAGTTGATCATGTTCTGTGCTTAGCTGCAGGGGAGTTGGAGGAAACATATATACTGGGGCCCCTAGTAAAAAAGGTTTAAGGAGGGGAAATGAAGATGGCTGCTAGTAGTCTTTGCCACAGGATCTACGTGGGAAGGGACCAAGAGAGCCTGTATCACAGGCGGGAGGATGGCTGTTTGAAGTGGAGCCTCAGAGATGTTTTCAGATGTTCTCACTGGGGAGGGCCTAGAGCATAGGGCCCGCATCCCCTTAACTAATGCCCTCTGTCTGGACTGCCTCATCTCTGTTCAATGTACAGGGTTTGGTTCTCCCGTGAGAGGAGAAGCCCTTGGAGGTCCTTATGGAGCCCTTGTTCCAGGAGCATTGTCGGGTTGGGGTGAGGCACCCTGCTGAGTACCATGTCTACCCGCTTGGAGGCCCTACGTTTTTCAGATAGGGAACATCCCCATATCTCAGGTAGGTTGTGGAAGGGACCAAATGTAATCATCTTGAGCTCAGGAGATGAAGACATTGAGAGGGTGAGAGACGGAGAGTTCCAGAACTCTCAGGGCCAGTCGAGGTGTGAGACAGACAGAATGTGAGCAGAGTTGAAGCAGGAGGTCAAGCTTTGTCACAATGAGGAAAACAGGTCTCCTCTCTGGAGATGTGAGTCTCCAGGTGGCTAGATGCTGACAGGCAGCCTTCTGGGCCCAACATTAGCTCGCTGGCTCGTTCCCTAACCCAGTAAGTATCTGTCTAGTGAGTGCCCACCATGGGTGCTCCAGGCACTGGGATCTGTGATCTTGTGGGCAAAAGAGAAAAGAATAAGATGAACACCATTTCTTCTTCACAGAGCATATATGCTCTTGGTTTTCCCTGTGTCCTGGCCATCGTTGCTCTGAGAAAGCGGCCTTGTGGCTCAGAACTCAAAAGACCCAAAGGGAGCCTGTGAAAGCTCATGGCAGGCCCTCACTTGGAGCCGATGCCTGCCATCTTGGGGCAGGAGGCTGCAGTTCATGGGGGTGTGCCTGTGGGCGGGGGTGGAAGGGTGGGGGTGGGGGTGGGCACTGGCATTGCTGTTTCACTTCTTTCTCACATACCAGGGTGGAATCTGTTTATTCTCTGTTCATCGGGCTTGTGACTTCTCATCTAAGCCTTGGGGAGAGTCCTGTCTCACCCCCTCCTCCAGCCCTGCCTGTCCCTCCAGTCCTCCAGTTTGGGTTTGTTCCCTTCCATTACCTCTGACCCCAGTTCACCAACGGCACCTTTGCTCCAGGAAGGAGGGTGGTATGGGGAGTGGAAATCTGTGTGGGGACACTTCCTCTGTGGGGCCTTTGGTCTCTGAGGTACCTCTCTGGGTCCCACTTGGTCTTGCAGTTCCCTCAGCTCATACAGGAAGAGAGGCATGGTGCCCTCCTCCTCCCCCAGAGAGCTGCCCTCGCTCCCGCTTCCTCTTACAGTATATCCCAGACCCTCTGTCTGCCTGTGTGCTCTGGCCTCTCTCACTTTAGTCACTGAGGCAGGGCTTAGTTTGGGCCCTGCTGGCTCCTGCCTGGGCCTCTGAGTGGCCTTCCAATGTCACTTCTCATTCTCTGACTCCTAAACAAATGCCTATGCCATGCCTAAGGAGAGAGGCCCCGCCTTGTTGCTGAGGGAGAGCTGAGGTCTCACCAGATGCGGTCTGTCATTTTCATTCCATGGCCCTGGAGGTGGTTTAAGCTCCCTGTCTCTGCTACCCAGTGGCTGTGTGGTCCAGGTAGGCTCTTAACTCTTGTGCCTCAGTGTCCTTATCTGTCAAATGAGGTTGACACCTTGTAGGGTCATTAGGTGGTTTCAGGCACATAGAGTTTGGCTACAATAACGACATAGGTGTTTGCTTTTATGAAGATATTGGCTGAAGTTTTAGGCCCCAGCCCTGGTATATAAACCCAGGGATCTAGGCCAAATAAATAAGTAAAACCTTCAGAATCATGTGACTCCATCTCTGCAGTTAAGATGGTCAGGGAGGGCGGCCACCCTGTCTGCAGTCCATATTTCTGACTTTTTGTGTGGGATTTTGTATTAGCAGGTGTTCTCGTAGATGGTGGTGAATGAATAAGTAGAAGCAGACTGACTCTGCAGATGCCCAGAAATACGCTCCCCACTTACTGCCGTGGGGAGTAAGTGGGATATACTTCTCATTATTCCATTAGCCATGTCTTTAACGTTGACACCTACACTGAGTTCAGGAACAGGGAACTGTCGCTGTGAACACAGGGAACACAGGTCAGCTTCCTTCAAACCTCTAGTCACAACTGATTGATAGACTATCTCGTTTTCCATGTGTTCCTATTCCAAGACTCCTTATTTAATGTTGATTTATTAACATTGAACTCATGTCAGCCACACTGTAACCCAGGCCTGAATGAGGCTGACCAGGCAGGCATTTCTCTGTAAGAAACCTTCGAGGACATGGGGCGGCATTTCAGCACTGTACTTGGGGCCATTTTAAACTGTGAAATCAACAAAAAAAAAGGCCAGAAGTGCCGCAGAGGTAGCACCAAACGGACTGCAGAGGACACTTGTCAACAGCACGAGAGCCCAAATGAGAAGGCAGAACGTCGCCTTCTTCAGCCTTGGCTGGTCTGGCGGCTCCAGGTTTTCACGCTCTGTGCATGCGTGTGAGAGGCCGTGACAGCCGTGTGAGCGCTGACTCGGGGGTTGCAAATACATTTTATTGACTAGGCAAATTTGCACATATGGAATCTGCAAATAGTTGATATACGTCTGCTGCCCAGAGGTGCTCCCAGCCCTCCCTCTGAGACTCAGCTACCCAAGGATTGACCCAGCAGAAACCTCCAGCACCCTGTGCCAACTTGGGCCAGTGCTCATGCCATGTCACTTGTCAACTCCTTTGAGTGGGTGGTGAATTTTGCTGCCCTGGCCCACACTGGAGGAGGAGTGAGGGAGCCTTGCTCTGCCACCCTCCCCCCTTCTCCCACTTCCCCCCTGTATACAAGGGCTCCCTGTGAAGCTGCCCACACGTGCACAAAGGGAGCTGGGGTGACTCAAGGCAGCAGCCACCTGTGACTACTCTAGGCCAAGTGCTGCATCAACACCTGGGGAAGACCCCCTGGTGGTTTGGGGGAGCCTGTTTTGAGCTGATCTTTATTTACCCCCCACAAAGGAAGTAAATAAATAGCTCTCTTGTCTGTAGATGTGCGAGTGCCAGACTGTATGTGCCTGTTGCACACGGTTAAAACCGTGACTCGGCCCCAGAGGAAGTGGTGACAAAACGATTGTTTGTTTTATTTTCCACTTACCCTTAACTTCTTCTCCACCTCCACCCTTTTTATGTGTGCAGAGAGGCTTTGTCAGCCTGGGATCCCACCGTTTGTTCATTCATTTCTTCATTCACTCATGCTAGCATGTACTGGACCAATGTAGTGCTGATGCTGGCGGAGGGAAAAGTTATGGAAGAAAGCGCGGTGGGGAAAGGATGCTTTGGGCTCTGGATGCAGGCTGATGTGGACAACCTCCTAGCAAGTGATGGTGGGCTAGTTAAATTGTGCTGTCACGCCATCTCATCTCATAGCTGTCCCAAAGTTTGAAGCCTGTAGGATAGTCATTTGCTCATGGTCAGCACTCGATGCATGCACCTTTCTTCCTTTGAAGACAAACTCTGCACCTGGGAATGAGGCCTGGGAGTTCCCCTCTGTGCCTCAGGGCTGTTGCTGTGACTGATGGCACACCCCAGACCTTCCTGGGCCCCTGCCTGTTTCACTGCATGTTTCTACAGCCTCACTGCTCATGGGAGGCTTCCCCAGGTCAGCGAAATCAGATTCTACTCATCCTGGTGTTGCGCTTCTCCTGGCATCTGAGCTCAACCCACCTTTCTAGCTCTGTCACCCACCACCAAACTTTATCACTCTCTTCCTGCCAACCAGATTGCCCCCCTCTTGGAATGCTCTTAATCCTCCTCTCATCCACCCCAAACTTGGCCATTCTTCAAAACCCAGTTTACGCCCACCTGGCTGCTCTTCCTGCGGACCCCACTTCCTGGGTGGCATATCTTAGTGTCCTGAGTCCCGTCACATGGTGAGCTGCTTGAGGACAGGTCTGCATCTTAGTTAGCTCCCACCCTTCTTTCTCTCATTCAGCCCAGCTGAAGGATAACTATTCCAGGCCTGCCTTCTTTGCGCAGTGAGGCCCACCACTCCGAGTGATGCTCTCTGCATAGATGTTGGTGGGGGTCAATGAGTTGGGGATAATGTAAGTATAGAAGATTGCAAGTCTCTGTTTTGAGATAAAGACTCCCCATGCTGTGAACATCCCGAGACGGGGTGCACTAAGGCAGAGCTCTCCGGGGAGAACTGAGTGGTCTTTGGAAATAGAGAGGTAGTGTGTAGAAGCTTGGGAGGCAGGAACCCTAAATGACCTGACCAAAGACAGGGAATTTTGCTCCAGACCCTCAGTACTGCACATGGGAGATTCAGGCCTTCTGAGGGCTCGCATAGCATAGCAAGGGAAGACAGAGAGATGGCCTAAATCTCCTGCTTGTTGAGTCAAATGTGGTGCAGGGCTTGAGAAAGTCATGCATTTGGTCAGGCCTTCATTTTGAAGGTTTTTAAAAAGTTATAAAATGAGTACTTGCTCAGGATAGCAAATTTCGATAATATAGACAATAGGAAAAAGTTAGAAAAATCAGGGGACTGCCTGGTGGTGCAGGGGTTAACGTCTCAGTGCTATCAAGATATCACCAACCATTGCAGCATGAGTTGGATCCCAGGCCAGGGAGCTGACCCACATGGTGCAGCAGACCTCTCCTGTTTCGCCTGCTGCTCCCCTCAGCAGTGTATTTCGGTGGATCTGACTATTCTGCTCCCCACTCTGTCTCTGGTGAATCCTCTCACCCCCCCACCCCCACCCCTACATTTCTGGCTTACACCCCAGTTCTTGTATGCATAAATAAACAAAATAAATCGTTTCAAAAAAGTTGGAAAAATCATTCATAGTTTTAACCACCCAAGGAGAGCTCCAGTATACATGCTGTGTGTTCTAGTCTTGTATCTTTATTATATTATTTAACTAATTATCATGCAATTATTTAAACAGCTGCTAAAATACTTGTATGTATGTTTAATTTTAAAATCAAATTGATGGTAAAAATTATTATGAAAGTAAAGCAAACTTTATCATTATAGAAACACATTACAGACAGGAAGAAAATAAAGTATAAATTCAACATCCTGCCAAGTTTCGTCCCCCAGGGGAAACTGGTATTATCCTAGGATCAGTGTATGTCCTTCTGAACCCCTTTTTTGTGCATATACACTCATAGTTTTATTCTTTCAAAATAAGAATACTTTTCCTATACAATCATTTTTATTTTTACCAAGTTAGGGTCATTTTGCATATCCCAGTATTACATTTCCCCTTTTTTAAAATATGCTTCTTTAATGCTATGTAAATTTATGTAAGTAGCAGACAGTATACAAAATGAATCCAGATCATTAGTACATTACATACGATAAAGCTATAGACTGCACTTTGTAACAACTGTTTGAAAAGGTGGAATAGTTTGCCTGGAAACACAGAAATAGCTAATTTGTACATTTTAGAACATGACCAAAATATTCCATTAATCAACATGATTTAAAAACCTTGCTATTTAAAAAAGCTTCTGTTTAGCAAAAGAGACATTAATCAAAACTAACAGACACCCTACCAGCTGGGAAAAGATCTTTGCACACAATATAACCGATAAAGGACTGATAACAAAAATTTACAAGGAACTCACACAACTCAACAAAAACAAAGCCAATAATCCAGTCAAAAAATGGGCAGAAGAGCTAAAAAGGCACTTCTCCAAAGAAGAAAAGCACACGGCCAATAGGTACATGAAAAAATGGTCAGCATCACTTATAATCAAGGAAATGCAAATCAAAACCACAATGAGATACCACCTCACACCAGTAAGGATGGCACATATTAAAAATGTAGGCAAGAACAAATGCTGGAAAGGATGTGGAGAAAAAGGAACTCTTCTACACTGCTGGTGGGAATGAGAACTGGTCCAACCACTATGGAAAGCTGTATGGCGATTCCTCAAACTGCTAAAAAATGGAGCTTCCATACGACCCAGCAACCGTTTTTGGGAATCTACCCAAAGGACACAAAAACACTAATCCAAAAGGATACATGCACCCGTATGTTCATTGCGGCACTGTTCACAATAGCAAAGGTATGGAAGCAACCCAGATGTCCAAAAATAGATGATTGGATCAAAAAGATGTGGTACATATACACAATGGAATACTATTCAGCATTCAAAGAAGATAAACACATGCAATTTGCAGCAACATGGATGGAATTAGAGGGGATCATACTCAGCGAAATAAGCCAGAAAGAAAGAGAAAAATATCGAATGGTTTCACATATAACAGGACTATAGGGAAACCAAATAGGAGAGAGACACTGGGGGGGGGGGGAGTTGGGGGTTGGAGATAAGGGCACAAAATGGAGTAGAAAAGGACACAGGGACCACGGAGATGGATCACGGGTGAATTGGTGGTGAGTTACCCAAGGGGAATACAAAATGTAAAAGATATAAATAACAATAAAAATATATATATTAAAAAAATAAATACCTTGCTATTTAATAACTAAGCATTTTTGAAAGTGGGGGAGGAATTTTTTTGTTTTGTTTTGGGTATATAAAACTAAAGGAAATAGGCATTACTCCTAGCACTTTCAAGTGAAATGAAAATAGCCTCTTAAGTGAACATTTTGTGGCTAAAATATAAAATGCTTATTAGGATTTGGGAAATTTTTTCAGTTCCCAGGTCTTGACTTCGGTCTACATAGCGTTTTGACAGGCTTTTCTTTGTCTGTATATAGATTCTTGAATGCCGATGTAATCATCCACCTGTGTTTTATCGGTCTCTGCGTCATTCGTGTAGACATTTCCTAAGGCTTGTGCTAGGCCGGTGAGGCAGAATGCCTGCATCCTGACACTCCCAGGCTCCAACACCTGAGCAGTTTCCACTGAACATAAGAAATGGCAAGAAATGGATACTGTGCTGTGTGCAGTGCAGACTTGCAGGGGTGGGTGCTGGGGTGCAGTCAAGGGAGGCTTTGTGGAAAGGGAGTCTTGAAAGACAGCAGGGGTTCCCAGATGCAGAGGCTAGAGGACAGCATGGAGGCCCCAACCCCCACCCCCCAGCCATGAGACTTATCAGTCGTCCCCGCTGGCTCCAGTGGTTTGTTTCTGCTTTTCCTTTGGAGGTGACAGATCCTGTGACCAAGGGCTCCAGCTGTTTATCGGGGCCATCCCTGGGCTAGGGGCTCCCACTCCCTGCCGCAGAGGCTGTGGGCCTCTGATTAAAGAAGCAGCTGAGGCAAAGGACCTGAGGCAGAGGTGGCAGGAGAAGCAGAAAACCTGAGTTGAGGAACAGAGGTGGGGAGTCACCAGGGAGAGCAGGGTTTGGTGTAGGGGAGAACCAGGATGAGGGACAGGAACAAGCTTTGTGTGCCTCTGTGCTTCCAGGCTGTGCCCCTGCCTTCCTCCCCCTGGTGAGCCAATGCTCCATCAAGGTCCCTTGTGGTGGCACCTTTTGTGTGGCTCCGTTTATTCATCAGACATTTCCTGACACCATCACTTTGAATGGATTCCTCTCCTTCGCAGTTGAAGTGTCAACTTAGGAATCAAGAATTTTAGTTGCAGAACCTCCCTGGTGGTGCAAGGGGTTATGTCTCAGCCTATGAAGCTATCCGTAGCCACTGCAGCACGAGTTTGATTCCCAGCCAGGGAACTTCGCACATGGCGGCACAGCAGACCTCTCCTGCCTCACCTGCTGCTCCCCTCAGCAGTATATTTCAGTCAATACACCTGTTATGTTCCTTACTCTGTCTCTGATGAATCCTCTCACCACCACCCCCGACCTCTGGCCTGTACCCCATCTCTTGTATGCATAAATAAATAAATCTTAAAAAAAAGAATTTTAATAGCAGTAGTAAACATTTATGAAGCAACTCACATAGGTGAGGCACCATGAGTGTTTTGAATCTATTTTCTTATTTATTGCTCCCCAACAGTCAGTTAGGTAGGAACTATTATTCCCATATGGTAGAGGAGGAAATGACAGGACAGTGGGGTTAATAAGCTTAAAGTATTATAGCAGAGGTTCAATTCTGTATCTGAATCTTCATTTCTCACATAGATATGAAAATAATATCTTTCCCCCAGGGTAGCTGCAAGAACTAATGAGGTAATGTGTATCAAGCATCTGGTACATCCAACAAATGTCAGCCTTCACCCTTTCTCATTACAGCCCGCGCCACCACCACCCCCGCCACCCCCTCCCGTTCATTCTATAGCATCATTCCCTGGGAGGTCTAGTTTGAGTCCCAGTGCTGGTTAAGAGTGGTGAAGAGCATCCATCCTGGAGCTGAATTATCTGAGCTCAAAATCCAGGCCTAGATTCAAGCTGGAGCTGATATGTGACCTTGAGAAATTACTCTCTGAGCCTCTGTTTCTTCATCTATAATACGGAGATGATAATTGTACAGTATTCTTAGGTCTGTCTTAGGGTTTCAGTAATGTGTGTCTGTGTCCTTGCTACTGATCGTAACTAGATAATTTCAGGAAGATGTCACCTGGGTTCTCACCACCTTAGTGAGGAATGTGGGATTGAGTGGTCCAGGTGATGGTAAATAACAAGGAAACAGTACCCATATGCTGGGATTCTTCTCACTATAAGAGAAATACTTGCTTATTGTAGAAACTTTGAAAAATATGAAGTAAAATATGAAAATGAACTATGATCCCATTGCTCAGAAATAGTCACTGTTATCACTTGGTATAACACTTTCCTACTCTGTTTCTATGTAGAGAGCTAATTTCCTACACCAGAATGCCTCGTTTCATTGAACTTTGCATTGTTACAAATATTTCAGTTTTTACAAGTTGAAGGCTTGTGGCAACCCTCTGGTTGAGCAAGTCTGTTGGTGCCATTTTCCCAACAGCATGTGCTCACTTTGGGTCTCTGTGTCACATTTAATTAAGGTATGCATGTTTGTTTTTTATACAGAGTGCACACTTGAGACTATTTGTCATGTAAACGTAGCTTTTATATCCTGGGAAACCAAAAAATACATGTGACCTGTTTTATTTTGCTATCTGCTTAGTAGTGGTGGTCTGGAACAGAACCCACAATCGCTCTGTGAGGTGTGCCTGTCATTGGGGTTACAATTTTGTAGCCCCTGCTTCTCTAGTTATATGTAAGGATAACTTTTTCCAGTGCCATTAAAGTATTATTTGGAGCTCTCCTGCCCACCTGTGACTGTGCAGTTGCTTACCTTTTTCTCCTTTTCTTAACAAACCTGTCCTTTTAAAATACAAAAAAATAGGGCCTCCCTGGTCTGGTGGCACAAGGGTTAGAGTCTCAGTGCTAGCAAGCTGTCACCAGCTACTGTGGCATGAGTTCATCCCTGGCCAGGGAGCTGACCCACATGGCACAGCAGATCTCTCCTGTCTTGCCCACTGCTCCCCTCAGCAGTGTATTTCAGTCTATCTTCCTATTCTGCTCCCCACTCTGTCTCTGGTGAATCCTCTCACCCCCCACACCTCTGGCCTATACCCCAGTTCTTGTATACATAAATAAATAAATCTTTAAAAAATACTAAAACAATATAAAAAACAAAATATTTTTGGAAGGTGTTTTTAATGGCATTTTGTTTTGTTTTGTCTTACTGGTAGGCTGTGCACTGAAGGAGTTGATTAATAGATTGATGCCATCCGGAGGGAGGAAGGTGTGTCCCATTGCAAGCTTTTACCAGTGATAGCATGAATGGTATGTAACCAGCTGGCAGCTTTGTGTCTTTCTCATCTTGGTGTCACATACATCCCTGGGTCCAGAATAGTTGTCCATTCATCATTCAGCAAATATTTACTGATTGTCTATTATGTGCCAGATGTACAAGCACATAGATGTTGTTCTATGTACTTGGGTTGTAGTACCTTTGATAAAGAAAAACAGGCAAAAATTCCCTCTCGTATAGCAAGGACAGGACTGATAGAAAAGACGGCAAGTAGTACCTGCATAAATGATGAAATTAAAAGCTTGTAAGAAGGTGATAAGCATTATGGACAAAACTAAATATAGACCTGAGTAATGGGGAGCAGTACTGAGGAGAGGGACATTTTATGGTTTTGAATAGGATAAGCAGTGTCAACCTCCCTGTAAAGGAAGCTTTTGAACAGTGATGTGAAGGTAAAGAACTGGAGACAGCTCTCGAGGTATGTGTGCAAAGACCCTGGGGCTGGAGCCTCCTTCAGTAGAGAGTCTTGCTTCAATGAATGGCTTGGCTCTGGGAGGGCTAGCCAATATTTTGTAGTTGAGAGAGCCAGGAATTAGATCTCAACAGACTTGTACCTAATGATGTAAATTCCAACATGAACAAAGTTTGCTCTGAAGTTAACAATTCCTCTGCAAAACAGGTCAGAAATCCCTCTTGGTGGTAGACTGAATGTGAATTGCACTGGGTGTGAAATACATGGGGCTCAGGATAAATGAGATATGGCTTCTACATCACAGATATGCTGAATTCATTTCTTTGGCATGTATTTATGAATGTCTATTTTGGACCTGTATACATTCTAGGTGCTCAGGATCCAGAACAAGAGAAAGCCACTGCCTTAAAAAAAGGGTACCCTTCAGTGGGTAGAATTTTTTTTGGAAACTGAGGAGACAGTGTAATGTGATGTTGGGTGATGATAACTGCTGAAACCATAGCAGTTAACTAGATACAAGAGAAAACTGTGGTTTAAGTTGAGTCTAAATTCATTATGAGTCAACCGTGTAACGTAGTTGCCAAAAAGCCTAGTTCCACCTGAGACTGTGAACACAGAAGGACTTTAATAAACCCAAGCTTGTCAGAGTAGAATGACTAAGATCATGTGTGTGTGTGTGTGTGTGTGTGTGCATGCACGTGGCATGTGTATGCACAAGCGTGCTTGCACTGTAACACCTTCCAGAACACAGGGCCAGAAGGTAGGTTTCAGCTCAGTGTATCAAAGAATATTCTAATGGTCAGAACTGGAATATTCTAATGGTCAGATCAGTGCTGGAATGGGCTGTGAGAGAAGGTGAGAGTCCCATCTCCAAAAGTGTTGAAGAACAGCCTGGATTCTCTTGGTTCACGATATTGATGAGGACACAGGAAATCTGGCAGCAGCTTGATGAGAGAAGTATGGCTTCTTCCAGGTCCTTCAGCAGTACTGTGCAAGAAAAGAAAAATGGACTTTTGGCAAATAACTTGTAATGTAGATAATTCTGCAGGAGCCATGTTTTAATAGTCTCCAAGGAACTGGTTTGAGTCCCAACTCTAGGCATCAGTTCTCAGGATTCTTTCATTTGTTGCTCTAGTTCTGTGTCCAAATCTGGGCTAAGAAACTTCAGAGGCTTAGAGAAGGTAGGCGGAATTTCCCCCTCACCTTTTTATTTTGAAAATTCCAGATAGAGAAAAATTGCAGGAATTTGCAAAAAATCCTCATCTAGCCTTCAATCAGACTCCGCAAGTATTTACATTTTGTCACATTTGCTTTATCATTCTGTCTACCCGTGTGTGTGTATGTGCGTGTGTATAGTTTAAATGTAAATTGCAGACATAATGTTCCTTTACTCTTAAATATTTTGGTGTATATTCTTAAAATAAGGGCTTTTCTTACATAACACCCAAAGAATGACAAAACCCAGCATATTAACTTCGATACAGTGCTGGGATCTAATCTACAGATCTTATTCACATGTTACCGTGGTCTCGGTGAGATGCATTATAAACACTCCTCTTCCCCAGCAAAGTAAATTTTCACAGCTCTGTCTTTCTGTGAACCTAAAACTGCTCTAAAAATAAGATTTTTAAGTGAAGGATATTGGCCATAGAATATCTAAAAAACACTGTGGAATACTCTAGGGCTTAGCAATAGGGACCTTCTCCATGTATGAGCAGAGGCAGTGGGCACTGTTTCTCCCCCAGCTTCCCTCTCTGCAGCCTATTCCACAACAGCAGAGGGAAATCAGATCAAGGCCGGACCAACCCACCCCCACCCCTTGCCCCAAACCCTGAGAGCCCGAGGGTGACAGAAGACAGTTTCTCCATCCCCCAGAGGAGCCCAGCTGTTTCCCCCAGCCCCTTGTTTCAGCCACCTGAACCCATTCACAGTTTTCCTGTCAGTTAACCCAGGCCCACTGCAATTGGAAGGGGCCCTTGAGATGGTTGGGGTGGCGTTCCATTTACTGTATCTCTCGTCAGGCCTCAGCTGAACAGGTGCAGGCAGAAGCAGCTGGGTGACATGAGGACGTTCTTCCTCTCCCTGCTTGTCTCCTTTCCCTCCAACTCCTTCCTCCAACCCCATTTCCTCCCCAACCTCCATAAGTTTCCCCCCACCCTCCTTTCCACACACACCCCTCCCCGCTCCATCCAGCAAAGGGCAACACCCCTGGGGAGGGAGTCCTTTAAACTGTGAGGGGACACAGTTAGGGAAAGTGGAAAGCAAGGGGGTTGCACTGCCACAACCTTTCTGCTGCAGGGAGGTGAGAGATGGAGATGGTGTCTTAGGAAAGCAGGAGAGGGCTGCCCCAGGAGCAGCCTAGGCCACTGACTTTGCCTACAGCCACTAAGGGCAGTGAAGAAGACCAACTATGAAGTTGCCAACCTGTTCCCTTCAGGGCTCCCAGGAGGATGGGGGTGATGGAGGAGGAATCAGACTCAAATGCACATTCTAGTGCTAAGGTACTCAAAGTTGAAGGTAAAGGCAGAATCCCCTGGAGGGCTTGTTAAAACAGCCACCCCAAGCCTCCCAGAGCTGCTTTTGTAGGACTGAGGTAGGACTGGAGATTTTCCATTTCTAGTTTGTTCTGAAGTTGCTGTCCTGCTGGCACAGGGACCACATATGGTTCCCCCTTAAGACCTCTGATAAGTAGGCCCTGTCATGTCACCACGGTGGGAAGAGAAGACCCCTCAAGAAAGTTGGTGGTAGGGCCTTCCTGGTGGCGCAGAAGTTGGGCACTGCGCTGTGGAGCTGTCGGCGGCGATGACGCTAGTTCACCGCCCGGCCCGGGAGATTCCAACATGGCCGGCAGACCTCTCCTGCCTCGCGTGCTGCTCCCCTCGGCGGTGTGTTTCTGTCGATCTGTCTGTTCTGCTCCCTACTCTGCCTCTGGTGAACTCTCCTGCCGCCCCATGCCTCTGGTCTGTACCCCAGCTTGTATGCATAAATAAATAAATCTTAAAAAAAAGAAAAGAAAGTTGGTGGTAGCCCTGTAATTGTGGCTCAAAGCACAGCCCTCACCCCTGGCAGTTCTGTGTAGTTCATCAAGATTGGAATTGAAGGCGGTGGGTGCTGTTAATTTAGCCATTGAACCATCACAGGGTCTGTCCCACAAAGCCGTAAAAAGGAATTCACAGACTTTTTAGATAAGTAAGCAGAGAGAAGTAAACTTCATTCAAGAAAGTAAAGAACTAAAGCAAAGGCTCCAAGGCAGCGATGCCAAGAAGGGGCAGAAGACGCCATTATGGGCCTGTGTCTAGGGAATATTAAACCTCTTTTTCCTCCGTTCTAAGATGTCATCATCCTGTTTTGTAATTGGCTCTCACTCCTAGTGGCTATACTCCTCCGGGGAGATGTGCCCATTCTTATCTTAGAGTTTCTCCTTTACCTCCCCTATCCAAGTTCTCTTAAACTTTACTGTCCCAATTAGCCTTAAATTTTAGCCTTAAAATTTACTGCCCTCATTAGCCCTTCTGAATTTCTCTGCCTTTATCTCAGAAGCCTCTTTAACTCTGTTGAAGTCCCTGCCCTTGTCCCTGAAGTTGCTTAATCAACCCTAACTTGCCCTGGGACTCAGAATGGGACTATGGTTTAAGAGAAGTGGGCAGAAAGAAGACCCTCTCTGTCTGCTTGCTCCCCAACCCCATAGCCAGACTCTCTGCGCAATGCCTTCTGCCATCTTGAATTTGTATCTATATCTATAGCTCCTCCTCTTCCAGTTGTGGGAAAGAAAATGTCCCCATGTTCTCTGAAGCGTGCCTTTCAACTCTTTGCTATGCAATATTTGGTAGCTGTTCAAAAACATGAGGTTAATCTCTCTGTGGTCGTGACTTACCGTGACCATAGAGTGAAACTGCTCAATGGTAGGTAGAAAATGTTCCTGCTTTTGTAAAAACACCCAACCATAAAGCTAGAAATGAATAGACACATAAGTATTTACATGTGCATATATTAAAATATCTGGCAGGACCCTTCAATGGAAGTAACTCGAAAGGAGAGGCTACTTTACCATTTTTGTTCTCTGAGTTTATACTTTAACAAGCCTATCTTGCTCTGTCATTAAAAATCAATGGACCGGGCCTCCCTGGTGGCGTGGCAGTTGGGCGCTGCGCTTTGGAGCTGTTGGCAGCGGCGATGCGAGTTCGACCTGGCCTGGGAGAGTCCCACATGGTGCGGCGGACCTCTCCTGCCTCACCCGCTGCTCCCCTCAGCGGTGTATTTCTGATCTGCCTGTTCTGCTCCCCGCTCTGTCTCTGGTGGGCCTTCTCACCGCCCCATGCCTCTGGTCTGTATCCCTGCTTGTATGTGTAAATGAATGGATCTTTAAAAAAAAAAAAAATCAATGGACTGAGTTTTCCCAAGCAGCTGCCTAAGATGGTGGAGGAATAGGTCCTGGTGCTGGACGGCCGAGCCATCTCCTGGGCCGCCTGGCAGGCACCTGGCCAACCAAGTGCTGCTGGGTCAGAAGGTGGTGGTCATGCCTGTGAGGGCATCAACATTTCTGGCAATTTCTACAGGAACACGTTGAAATACCTGGCCGTCCTGGCTAAATGGATCAACACCAACCCATCCTGTGGTCCCTACCATTCTGGGCCCCCAGCTATGCGAGATCCAGAAGACCCTGCGAGGCCAGGCCGCACTAGACCCGCTTGGTTTGATGGGATCCCTCCACTGTAAAACAGGAAAAATAGGATGGTGGCTCCTGCTGCTGTAAAGGCCATGAATCTGAGGCCCACCAGGAAGTTTGCCTGGCTCTGGAGGTTGGCTGGAAGTACCAGGCAGTAACAGCCACCCTGGAGCAGGAGAGGAAGGAGAAGGCCAAGATCCATTACCGGGAGAAGAAACAGTCCTGAGACTGTGAACACAGACCGAAAAGAACGTGGAGAAGAAAATTAACGCGTTCACAGAGGTCCTCAAGACCCATAACCTCCTGGTCTGAGCCACATAAAATTGAATGGTAATTCCTAAAAGAAAAAATAAGTCAATGAACTGAAAATTACAGAAAGTGATACAGCTTGGAAAGCTACAGGCTGAACCCTTTAACAGTTGGGAGCAGAAGCTGGGGGGCTGAGTGTTTTGACACCCCATCACACACATATCCTTAAACTTTAAATTTGTTAAAACCAAGATTATTGATATTTTTAATTAAAAAAATAGACATATTGGCAATACAGAAACCAGACAGCCTCCTCCCATCTCCTTTCCTCCCTTCTCCCAGCCCCAAGCTTGTCCCCTAAGCTGCTGCCCCAAATCCTTCCTGCTCCTCCAGCTGCTCTGTCCTCTCATTCCTTCCTGTCACTGTCAGATTTTTTACTGAGTGGCCTTCACTTGCTCCTCTCTTTAACAGCCATACTTTTTATTTTAAAGAAACATTACATGTTTTTGTTTGCCAATTGCAGGCTTTCTAAAAGAAGAAAGAAAAAGCCCAGAGACTTAAACGGCATCTCCAAACATGACTTGATCTTGTCCAATTCTATCTGCTTCCCCCGGCACACGCATGTCTTTTCATAATTGTAATCTGCACAAATGCCATTTTGTGTCCTGACATTTTTTACGTCACCTAATTTTGTAAGCCTGTCTGTGTATGGACACAGCATCATTTCTTCTATGAATGGTACTATGGTTGTTTAACCAGGCCCTGATTGTTAGGCCCTTGGGTGGTTTCCAGTTTTTTGCTATTTATTCATTCATGATTTACCCCCCTGCTTTTGGGCTCCGCCTCCTGCCAGTCTATAAAAACTGCCCTCTTAAAGGTCACTGCTATCAGTCTTCCCTCCAAATCCACCAGCCTCTTCTCAATCCTTGACTAAGCCCTTGTCCTGATTTTAATTGGACTTGGCCTGATTAACTACCCTCACTGCCACCCATCAGCCCATCCATCAAACCCTTCATGAAATTCTAGCCTCCCCTCATTACCTTTTATTTTTTTCTTTCTCTGATCTTTTTTTCCGTCCAAATACAAACATGTTTATATTTCCACTACAAACGAATAAAACAACTAATAAATGTGTAACACAGATAGTAAGACTACATTTTTATTTTAAATTACGAATTATATATATATTAAAGAATAGGAATGCATACATATGAGTATAAATACACACATATAAATATGAAACGGCATAATAAAACAAGACCTGTAATACGCCTACCCTGTAACATCACTGTAAATCCATGCGTCTCCTTTCTGGACTGTCCAGCTAATAAATCCCACTGAGATAACTCAGAATTTTCCTTATTTTATCATTCTGATTAATTTTAATAATTTGTGGATTTGAAAAGGTACTATCTGGACAATCATATCTACTAATAATGGCATTGCTTTTCTTTCTAATGTTGTAATTTATTGTCCTTTGCTTTTTGCCTTTGCTAGAACCTGCAAATATAAATGAAAACTAGAAGGAATAGCAAGTATCCTTGAGTTGTTACTGAATTTCAAAGAAATGCTTGAATGGTTTCTCACTCACAGTAATGATTGCTTTAGGTTTTGGGTAGATGCTCTCTAACAGGTTATGGAAGTTTCTTTTTATTTCTGGTTGGTTGTTAAGCTTTATCAAATGCTTTTCCTACATGCATTGAAATGGAATTGTGGGTTTTATTTTCTCATCTGTAAATGCCTACAAATTACATTTATACTTTTTTGTTAAACTTTCTTTGCATTTCTAAGATAGATTCTTTGGAACATGACATACTGTCTTTTTGTAAAAACATTTTTGTCTTTTTTTTAAAGATTTGTTTATGCATATAAGCTGGGGTGCAGGCCAGATGTGTGGGGAATGAGAGGATTCACCAGAGACAGAGTGGGGAGCAGAATAGGCAGATTGACTGAAATACATTGCTGAGGGGAGCGGTGGGAGAGACAGGAGAGGTCTGCTGCGCCATATGGGAATCTCCCTGGCTGGGGATTGAACTCGTGATGCAGTGGCTGCGGATAGCTTCATAGGCTGAGACTTAACCCCTTGCACCACCAGGGAGGCCCACATACTATCTTTTTAATGTACAATTCTCTGAACAATGTTTCAACATCTTTGCTCATAAGTGATGTTAAATTGTGAAATTTTTCTCTTTCATACGGTATTTGGCTGCTTTGGAATTAAGATTCTACTGACCTCATTATTTAAATTGAGAGTTTTTCTTCCTTTTTTAAATCTTTAAGAGAAGGCATCATAAAATTGGGATTGATGCTTTATTTTTCAATGATAATTAAGCCTTCTGGACCTGATATCACCTTTGTAGAAATAGTTTAAATTATTAATTTAAATTTTGTTTACAGCTCTTTGTAAAGTGATAGTATATTCTATGCTGGTGTGCTGGGGCTAATGCCACGTTGTGCCTGTTGACTGGCATATTTATTAGTAATGCCCTCCCTCTTTTCAAAGATGTCCTAGTTAGGATAATAAAATATGTGGTTAGTCTCTGTATAGGGAGGGCTACCTAGGTTTTTCTCTTTCTCCTTGAGTTAGTTTTGATAAAATATGTCTTTCTGTAACATTGTCCAGTTTGTATGCTTCACATTTATTGCCATAAAGTTGTTCATCGTTTTCTCAGTTTTAAAGCTCTGCTGTAGCTTTTAAATCCATCACTTCTAAAATCTCTAATATTGTTTATTCTTTTTCTTGATCAATATTACCTAAGTTTTGTCTATTTTATTAACCTTTCTAATGTTTGACTTTTTAAAAAAAGATTTATTTATTTATGCATGCAAGCTGGGGTGTAGGCCAGAGGTGGGGGTTAGTGAGAGGATTCACCAGAGACAGAGTGGGGAGCAGAACAGGCAGATCTACTGAAGTACGTTGCTCAGTGGAGCAGTGGGTGAGGCAGGAGAGGTCTGCTGCGCCATGTGGGAATCTTCCTGGCCGGGTATGGAACTCATGGTGCAGTGGCTCTGGATAGTTTCATAGTGCTGCGCTTAACCCATTGCACCACCTGGGATGCCCACTAATGTTCAACTTTTTACTTTATATTTTCTACTGTTTATTTCCTGTTTTGTTAGTTTTGCAGTTCTTTTCTTTCTACTTTCTTAGGATTTATTCTGCTGCTTTTTTTTAAACTTCCTAGTTTCTATCCCTGAATTATAAATTTTTATCTATTTTTCTAACGTATGCGCTAAGGCGATACATTTCCCTAGACGGTTTAAGTTGCACCCTTTGAGTTTTCTCATAGGGTGAGACACATAGATCTTAAGTCTACAGTTTTGTGAGTTTTGGCAGAGGTAAACCCTGTCTTATCATTATCCAAATCAAAATATAGGACTTTTCCATCATCCTAGAATATTCTATGAGCCTCGCTTTGCATCAGTCTCCCCTTTATCACTAGAGTTAATTACTAGAAAAACTATACTTGGTTAGAAGTTCATCTAAATAAAATCAAACGTACAATCATACATGTAAATCATGCAGGACATTATGGGTCCAGCTTTTTTTCACTTAGTACATGGTATATGTATTAGTTAATTTGTCCCTTTTTATTGCTGAGTTTATTATATTATATGAACATATAGACACTATCCAGCCTCTGTTGATGAGTAGTTAAGATTATTTACTGTTTGGGACTATTATGAATAAAGTATCTATGTCTTATCCTAGACTTTTGTAGACATAAACTGTCATTTTCTTGGGTAAGTACCTAGAAGTAGAAAAGGGTCTTGGTGTAGACAACCCATAAGTTTTATTTTGTGTTATTTTTACTATCATTTAGTTCTAGTTTTTAAAAAATTTCCGTTTAGACTTTTTTGGCTTCTAGGTTACTTGGAATATGTTTATATATCTTCACACGTGTGGGACTTTTTGCTGTTGTTGATAATTTCTAACTTAATTGCAGTTAACATCATTTTTATAACACTAATTTTATCAAATGTTTTAAGAGTTGATTTGTGACATGATATGTCATAAATTTGTATGCTTATGAAGAATATATTCTCCAAGATACACATGAATGCATGCATATAAATATTTTTACTGAACAGATTTATATATATACGTATATGCATATAACTATTAATTTAAAAAATATCTCTCAAACTTGTTAATGACAGTGTTCAGATCTCCTAAATCCTTTCTGATTTTTGTTTATTCAGTCTATCAAAAAAGATGTATTAAAAATCTTTGCCTCTGTAGTAAATTTATCAATTTCTCCTTATAATTTTGTCAAGTTTAGCTTTGTATATTTTGAACTTTTGTTATTTGGGATATACAGATTTAGAATTATTGTATTATTCTAGCAGACAAATTATCATTGCAGCAGTTTTTTCAAATCATCTGGTAGTAACTATCTCATACTTTTTTGCTTTATTGCCTATTTTATATCATGTTAATATTTGGTGTCAGCTTCTTTTCAGATACTATTTATTTATTATAGTCTTACATCATTTAAATTTCAGTCTCTTTATGTATTCTTTCTTTTTTACCTCTGCTTTTCATGAGGTTTGAATTATAAGTAAGAAGACCTTCATTCTTGTCTTGATTGTGTCCTGCAGTCTTAGGTTCCTCATCTTTCACTAGGTGTAGAAACTCTTGCCTTACCCATCCCTCTTCACTGTGTTGTGAGAATCAAATGAGAGATAAGGTGTGTGAAATCATTTTGCAAAATGTATTTTGCAAATTATTATTGTTCTGGTAATTTAACGATGTGTCCCTGAACACTTGCTTAAAGCCGTAGTGGTTAAGTTTATTTGGTAAATAGAGTCATGCTTTTACATTTGCAAAAGCTAATTCATAGGAATAAATATATGAAAAGTACTAAACTATCTGGGTCTTAGTAAGTGCTCAATAAATAGTATCTCAATACTTTTATTATTATGATATTGTGTTGCTGTTACTTTTATCTGAACTCTAGTTCCTTAACTTATATTATTTGACCTTATACAAATTCCTTAATTTCTCTAAGCCTCAATTTCCTTACCTTTGAAGCTGGAATAATAATAACTACTCTAAGGGTCGTTCTGAGAATGGAGTAAAATAATGATGAAAAGAACTCGATTACCAAGATCTTTTTTTTTTTAAAGATTTATTTATTTATACATACAAGCTGGGGCACAGGCCAGAGACGTGGGGCGGCGAGAGGGTTCACCAGAGACAGAGTGGGGAGCAGAACAGGCAGATCAGAAATACACTGCTGAGGGGAGCAGCGGGCGAGGCAGGAGAGGTCTGCCACACCATGTGGGATTCTCCCCGGCTGGGGTATCGAACTCGCTGCCGACAGCTCCACAGCGCAGCGCCCAACCGCGGCGCCACCAGCGAGGTCCCGGTTACCAAGATCTTGATCTTGACAATCTCTTCTGTTATTAGAATGCCACAGTTGATACTTCTCTGACACCCCAAATCTTCTGTAGTGTCTTACCTGAGCTGGAAGCCTTAATTTAAAATGCTAGCAAAGTAGAACCACTTAGACATCTTGGCATCAATTTAGAACATTCTGTCCAAAGCTACATTTTTCATCCTTTCTCTCCCACCGAATCATTTGCGCTTCTTGCACGCGGTAGGTTTATTATGTTTAACCCTACTCTTAAGTGTCCTAAAACATGTGCTAGTAATGTCATTATAGGGATTTTTATAAGGTTCTTCAGGAGAACATACAGAAGGAATGAGACCTCTGGGGTGGAGAGTGACCAAGTCAGGAAAAGCTTCTCAACCCTTTTCCTCAAACATACCAGAATCATCATCTGTCATTTTCCCAGCTCAACAAACTGGGTTACATGAAATTAAACAGTCCTTTTTACTTTATAACCTCCAAGCAGTGACTCAGAGATCCAGGCTGCTCATATTCTGTGCTGACACAGTGTCTGCATCTTGGAAGTTCTCTATTTGCTCCTTCTTCACTCTCCTCTGATAGCTGAGAGAGTGCAGACTGTGCCAGGAGCTTTATGGCCAGGCCTAGCTATGCCACCGATCCGACCCAGACTAACTGCAAGGGAAACTGGAAATTTTAACTTTCTGTGCCCAAGGAGAAGAAAAGGGATTAGTGAGCTTCAACCTGTCTTGGCTACAGCTGCTTCAGAGACATCTTTGAGAACAGCTACTCCTGACTTTCTCCTTTTGCTGCTCTTCTTAGAAAGGCCTGGGCAATGGAACTGAGGGGAATTAGCTCAGTAATGCCAGATGTTCAACCCCTGTTCGAGGAGCCCTTCAATTTCTTCCTGCCATCTTTGTTCATCATCTTCCAGCCCCCCCCCCCCAAATTTTTATTTTGGGCTCTAGGCCAGTGCTTGGCACATAGTAGGTAAGTTATTTTTTTTTTTATGTGTGTATTGCTTCAGCTCTAAGAGTTGCTTATAGGTTATTTGCATTGTTAAATTAAATTCAGCTTTTCAGTGGGCTGAGAGAAGGAGACGGAGGGAAAGGGGAACAGGAGGAAGGAGGAAAGGCCTGAGACAGAGTTTTTGAATGTATACAAAGAGGCATGGGGGGGGTGTCAACATTTCTTGAAGAGCTTGCTTACTTGATACCTCTGAACTGCCCCTGATGGAAGTCAAATTCAGTGTTTCTTTCCAGCACTTCTGCTTCCTCTTACAGAACCAGAAGGGAAAAGTGACAGGGTTGGATAGAGGACCCCAGGTACATGGACTGGAAGCCAAGGTCTTTAAGCCAGCAGAGCAAGGGGAGCACGGATTCTGATAGGTTCATGCGCTAGCTTTGCCACTTCTAGCTTTGGGCACATAAGCAAGTTGCTTAATCTTTTCATGTCAGTTTCTTCATCTGTATTGTAAAGATAATAATACCTCCTCTGGTTTTTAGATTAAGCAAATCAATATAATAAACACCATAGGCCGGTAACTGGCACGATATAAATGCTATATAATTGCAGCTATTAGAGGCATCATTAGGGACAGAAAAGAAAGGGATGCCTGAAATCCTTAAATGATCCACTGAAAGGGCCCTTGGAGGTGATCTTGTTTACTCCCTCGAGCATCATGGGGCTGTCATTGGTGTCCAGCCAGATTCTCATGCTGCTTCTGGTTTTCAGTTTACAATTTGTCTCCAAGCTATTTGGTAAAGTAAGTGAAATTTATTTTAATGGGCTCTTAAGTACAAGCTGCTCTAGCCTAATCCCTGCTCTCTTGTGTGTTCTGCCCCCAATCTGCCTTTTCTACCCCAGAACAATCGCAGTGTTCCCCACCACCCACATCACATCTTCACTCTGCCACCCCCTCACCACCTCACCTTAGTTTTCCTATATCCTTGTCACAGGGTCATAATCTGCATGTCAGGGCCAATTAGTTAATCTGATAACCAGAGTCCTCCGAAAGTACTTATTAGAGACGATGCAAAGGTTGCTGCTTCACACAAAGACACAGTTATGACCGTGGCCCTCCTGGAAAAACTGTTCTGTCTTTAGTGTCCTGATCTGTGGAAGGGAGAGATGGCACCATATTCAAGCTAGGAAGTTGGGAGAGATTTGACCATCAACTTTTAAAAGACAGACCTCTGAGCATTCATCTTTTTGTCTAGGGAGGAGGCAGATGAGGATACTGCCAAGGACATGTCAGAGATAATAAAGTTCTGGATACAAGGCTAGTTGCTAGTGGGGGCAAGATGTAAAAGTAGGTAAGACTCACCTGCTTTTAAGGAAGGGGAAGATGCAAGTAAACATTTAATAAACATACAAAGTGAACTTTGACATGCTAAAAGAGACACAGTATAGACAAATTGGAGGTTTCTGAAGATTGTGGAGAGGCTGATGGTGACCTTAGCACTGACACCCAAAGAGAACTTTTTAAAAGTATATTTAATTTTCAACTAATATTTAGAAAATCTGCAAATACCAGAACACAGAGAGAAAGAAAACCTCCCACAGTCTCAATTCAAGGTTACCTCTCTTATCTCCAGATAATGGGATTGTGGGTGATTTCCGTCTGCTGTACTTTTCTCTGTTTTCATGTTTCCTATAGTAAGTTTTACAATAAAAACAACATACATTTATAAAAGAAAAAATTGAAGACCCAAAGAGAACTAAGTGCCCACATGTTACCCTCCTAGTCTTTTATTTATTTATTTTTTTGCTGTAGTATGTAATTTTTTTTTTTAAAGATTTATTTTTTATTTATACATACAAGCTGGGGTACAGGCCAGAGGCGTGGGGCGGCGAGAGGGTTCACCAGAGACAGAGTGGGGAGCAGAACAGGCAGATCAGAAATACACTGCTGAGGGGAGCAGCGGCCAAGGCAGGAGAGGTCTGCCGCACCATGTGGGACTCTCCCCGGCCGGGCATCGAACTCATGTCGCTGCTGCCGACAGCTCCACAGCGCAGCGCCCAACCGCTGCGCCACCAGGGAGGCCTGTAGTATGTAATTTTATCATTCTATTCGTACAGTTAGGTCTACCCACTCATGTCAACTTCTCAGCAGCATCCTGCTCATTATAAGTCCTTTACAAATAGACGGAGAGTTTATAAGATGTAATTCATACAGCCGTTTCCTTTCCAAGGTACTGTAAGGTTGCTTACAAATTTTTGCTGTTATAAACAGCCCTCTGATATTTCTATGAATAATTTAAATTTTTAAAATAATTTTTTAATTAATAAACTTATCTTTTAGGGTCACAGCAAAATTGAGAGAAAGTACAGAGAGTTCTTATATACTCTCTGTCCCCACATGCCCAGTCTCTCCAACTGCCAACTACTGTTGTCATCCAGCTCCAGAGTGGTACATTGTTACAGTCTAGTAACCTCCATTGTCACATCATTATCACTGAAAGTCCACAGCTTACATTAGGATAATTCTTGGGTTTTGACAAATGTGACCGGTATCCACCATGGCAGTGTCATACACAGTAGATAGACTCACTGTCATAAAAATCTTCTGTGCTCCATCCTCTCATCCCTTCACCTCTCATCCAGCCAGTCCCTGACAACCACTAAACTATTCACTGTTTTGCAGTTTTACCTTTTCTAGAATGCCCTATAGTTGGAATCGTACCGTTTGTGGCCTTTTCATATTGGCTTCTTTCACTTCACACTGCATTTAAGGTTCTATGTCTTTTCATGGCTTGATGGATTGCTCTTTTTTTTTTTAAGATTTACTTTTATTTATTTATGTATATAAGAACTGGGGTGTAGGCCAGAGGTGAGGAGGGGTGGGAGGACTCACCAGAGACAGAGTGGAGAGCAGAATAGCAGATCTACTGAAATACACTGCTGAGGAGAGCAATGGGCAAGACAGGAGAGGTCTGCTGTACCATGTGGGTCAGCTCCGTCGCCAGGGATCTAACTCAGGCTGCAGTGGCTGCTGATAGCTTCATAGTGCTGAGACTTACCCCCTGCACCACCAAAAAGGCCCCAGCTTGCTCTTTTAAAAAAAAAAACAGCAACACTGAATAATATTCCGTTGTCTTGATGTACCAGTTTTTCTGCTCACCTGCTGAAGGACACTTTGGTTGCTTCCAAGTTTTGGCAGTGATGAATAAAGCTGCTATAAAATCCCTGGGCAGATTTTTGTGTGGATATAAATTTTCAGTTCATTTGGGTAAATTCCAAGGAGCCCAATAGCTAGGTTACTTGATAAGAGTTTGTTTACCTTTGTAAGTAATCGCAAAACTCTTCAAAGTAGCTGTACCATTTTGCACTTCGAACCACACTGAAGGAGAGTTCATTCCTGTTGCTCCACATCAGCACTCTGATTTGGTGTTGTCAGTGTTCTGGATATTGGCCACAGTAATAGGTCTGTGGGGGTGTGAAATAATAGAAAAAATATATGTTGGGCTCAGCACATGGTTCCTGATAAAGAGCTCCTGAAAGGCTTGTAATTTCCCACATGATAAGCGCACTAAGGAGCATCTTTTGTTCTAATATTTGGTCTTTGACCCCATTCCTGACACAGGGCTACTAAATCCATTGGAATTTCCTGGGTGGTAGGTGTGTCTTTTGTTCTAATGAGGTGACTCTGTGTGGGCTCCTGGATGGGGGCTAATCACCAGAAAGATCCAGCCATGATTAGAAGTTTGGAATTTTCAACCCATCCCCCCATTCTCTAAAGAGAGGAGTGGAGCCAAAAATAGAGTTAATATTTGATCATGTCTATGTGACAAGCCTCTATAAAAATCCCAATGGTTTATCAAGGTGGATTTTAATTCCTGAATGTTATTTAGTATTATAAGCCAGTAGTCAATCAATTAAAAAAAATAATCCTATAGTATGAGGGGAGCTTCCAAATGGGTATACACATCCATGTATGGGGAGGGCAATGTACCTCAATTTCACTGGGACAAAAGCTCCTGTGCTCAGGGTCCTTCAGCCCTTGCCCTCTGTATCTCTTCATCTGATTGTTCATCTCTATCCTTTCTCAGATCCTTTAATGGGCTGGTAAACATGTAATGTTTCCTCCATGTTCTGTGAGCTAGCCGCTCCAGCAACTTCATTGAAGTCAAGGAAGAAGAGGTTATGGGAACCTCTAATTGGTAGACAAGTTGGACAGAAGTTGTGGGTAATCTGGGGACCATTTGTGACTGTTATCTGAATGGGGGCAGTCTTTTTTTTATTTTGTGTAGAAGAACTGGGGTATTCACCAGTGGTGTGGGGGTCAGGCAGGGGTGGAGGATGAGAGGATTCACCAGAGACAGAGTGGGGAGCAGAACAGGCAGGTTGACTGAAATACACTGCTGGGGGGAGCAGCAGGTGAGACAGGAGTGGTCTGCTGCGCCATGTGGGTCAGCTCCCTTGCTGGGAATTGAACTCAGACCTTATCTGTGGTAATGCTGAGACTTAACCCCTAGGCCATCAGGGAGGCCCTTGAAGTGTGTGTGTGTTGGGGCGAGGGGTGGGAAGGACTTTGTAGGACTGAGCCCTTAACCTGTGGGATCTGACAATAGCTCCAGATAGATAGTGCCAAAATCGAGTTGATTTATAAGAAAATTAGCTGGTATCAAAGAATTACTCCTCACTTCTGGTATCAGAGTGTTGTGAGTGTGGTAGTAGTGTGAAAGGAGAAAGATATATGGAGGGAGGGTTGTGAGGTTTCTCCTGTCCAATGGTATATCATTTTTGTGTTAATTTGCAATTTCCTAAAGACCTATGATGTTGAGCATCTTTTCATGTATTTATGTACTATGTGTGTATCTTCTTTGATAAGATATCTGTTCAGGACTTTTGCCCATTTTGTTAATTAGATTAATTTTCTTTTTTAAATTGACATATAATAGTATATATTAGTTTCAGGTGTATAACTTAATGATTTGATATTTGATATATTGTGAAATAATCACCACAGTCTGTCTTGTTAACATTTGTCAACACATATAGTTAGAAAATTTTTTTCTTGCAATGAGAACTTTTAAGATCTATACTCTTAGCAACTTTCAAATATATAATATTATAATATTATAATATAATGATATAGTAATGCATGTATAATTAACTTTGGTCACCATGTCATACATTATATTCCTAAAACTTACTTTTTTTTAATAGCTGGAAGTTTTTGCCTTTTGACCACATTCATCAATTTTGTCCACCCCTACCCTTGCCTCTGGGAACCACCATTCTGTTCTTTATGTCTATGGACTTTTTTTTTTTTTTAGATTCTACATATAAGTGGGGTAATGCATTATTTCTCTGAATTATTTCACTTAGCACGAGGCACTCAAGGTCCATTCATGTGTCACAAATAACAAGATTTCATTCTTTTATTATGGGTCACATTCTGTTGTATGTATACAACCCATCTTTATCCATTTATCCATCAATGGGCTCTTAGGTTATCTCCATATCTTAACTCTTGTAAATAATGCTGCAGTAAGCATGGGGGTGCATATATCTTTTCAAGTTAGTTTTTTTTTTTTATAAAAACTACCCCCTAGAAGTGGAATTGCTAGATCATATGGTAGTTCTATTTTTAATTTTTTGGGGAACCTCCATACTGTTGTATAGTGGCTGCACCAGTTTGCATTCCTACCAACGGTGTACAAGAGTTCTCTTTTTCCACATCCTCAACACTTGTTATTTCCTGTCTTTTTGGTATTAGCTGTTTTAGCTTGTGTGAGATGATATCTCATTACATTCTCTGATGATGAGTGATGTTGAAAATCTTTTCATGTACCTGTTAGCCTGCTGTATGTTTTCTTTGGGAAAATGACTATCAGATCTTATGCCCATTTTAAAATTGGATTGTTTGGGTTTTTGCTATTGATTTCTTTCTTTTTTTTTTAAGATTAACTTTATTTATACCTACAAGAACTGAGGTGTAGGCCAGAGGTGTGGGGGGCGAGAGGATTCACCAGAGACAGAGTGGGGAGAAAAACAGGCAAATTTTACTGAAATACACTGCTGAGGGTAGCAGTGGGTGAGACAGGAGGGTGAGCCATGTGGATCAGCTCCCTGGCCTGGGATCTAACTCATGCTGCAGTGGCTGGTAATAGCTTGATAACACTGAGACTTTAACACCTGAGCCACCAGGGAGGCCCTGCTATTGATTTCTACACTATAAGTTTGGTATATATTTTGGACATTAACCCTTTATCATATATATGATTTGCAACTGTTCTTTCCCACTCAGTATGTTGCCTTTTGTTGCTGTGCAGATGTAGTCCTTCTTGTTTGTTTTTGCTTTTGTCACCTCTGCTTTTGGAGTCAGATCCAAAATATCATCACCAAGACCAATGTGAAGGAGCTTACCACCTGTGTTTTCTTCTGGTAGCTTTATGGTTTCAGATCTTGTTAATTTTCATATTGCTGAGCTTTAAGAGTTCTTTGTATATTTTGAATAACAGTTCTGTATCAGATATATCTTTTGCACATATTTTATCCCAATCAAGAGTAAAAAAAAACTTCTCATTCTCTTGACATAGTTTTTCAAAGAGCACAGGTTTTCAGTTTTAGTGAAATCCAGCTTATTAGTTCTTCCTTTCATGGATAGTGTTTTATTATCTACAAAATCACTACCATTCCCAGCGTCATTAGACTTTCTCCTATATTATCATCTAGGAGTTTTATATTTGTGTTTTACATTTAGGTCTAAGATCCACTTTGAGTTCATTTTTGTACAGGGTGTAAGTTTATATCTTGATTTCTTATTATTATTGTTTTTGCATGTAGATCCAGTTGTTCCACTACCCTCTATTCAAAAGAGTATCTTTGTTCTGTTGTATTACATTTGCTCCTTTGTCAAAGATGAGTTGATTATATTTATATTTCTAGGTTCTCTAGTCTGTTCCAATGACCTATTGTCTAGTCTTTCACCAATATTGCACTGTTTTGAAGTTGCAGGGCTGTCAATCCTTTGATATTGCCCTTCTTCTTCTTCAATATGGAGTTGACTGCTCTGGGTTTATTTGTTTTTCTCTCAGGGGGTGGGCCTCTCCACATAAACTTTAGAATAAATTTGTCAATATCCACAAGATAAGTTGCCAGAATTTATATTAGGATAGTGTTGAATCTCTAGATCAATTTGGGAAGAACTGACATCTTGACAAGACTGAATCTTGCTATCCACAAATGGAATCTCTTTCTTTTTAGTTCTTTCCGATAACTTTTATCAGAGTTTGTTTTCCTCATTTAGGAATAAGTACATATTTTGCATATTTTATGTGTAGTTAGATGTATATCTAAGTATACGTCTGCCAAAAATAAACATTTAATTTGGGGAGAGATATGCTAATATAAATGATAATTTCAAATTCTACTTGGGGGGGGATAAACAATTGACTTTTGTATATTAACCTTGTATCTGTCAACCTTGCTATAATTGCTTATTAGTTCCAAGATTTTTAAAATTTATTCTTTTGGGTTTTCTACATAGACAATTATGTCATTTGTGGACAAATACAGTTTTGTTTCTTCTTTCCCAACCTGTATACCTTTTGATTAATTTTCTAGTCTTATAATGTTAACTAGGACTTTCAGTACAACGTTAAAGCAGTAGTGAGAGGTGACATCCTTGCTTTATTTCTGATCTTAGTAGGAAAATTTCAAGTTTGTCATCATTAAATATATTAGCTGAAAGTTTTTGGTAGATGTTCTTTGTCAAGGAAGTTCCCCTGTATTCCTAATTTGCTGGGAGTTTTTATCATGGATGGGTGTTGGATTTTGTCAAAGGCTTTTTCTGCATTTATTGGTATGATCATGTGATTTTTCTTCTTTAGCCTGTTGATTGTGATTGATTACATCAATCGAATTTTTAATGTTGCGAAAACTTGGGATAAATCTCATTTGTCCATGGTGTATAATTCTTTTCTACACTTCTAGATTCAATTTGCTAATATTTCATTGAGGATTTTTCTATCTATATTCATGAGAGATTTGGTCTGCAGTTTTCTGAGAGAGATTGTAGAGAATTGGTATAATTTCTTCCTTAAATTGTTGGTGGAATTCAACAATTCAACAGTGAGTCCATCTGACTTTAATTATCAATACAAATTCTTTAATATAGAGAGGTAGGCTTTTTCATTTGTATAACCATGTAGTTTGGGGAGTACAGTTAGTAATTTTTTTAATTGAAAAGCATTTTGGGATAGATTTCTAGAGATAGGATTCCTGGTTAAGGGTTAAATCTCTCTCTCTCTCTCTCTCTCTCTCTCTCTCTGTGTGTGTGTGTGTGTGTGTGTGTGTGTGTCAGAAAGAGACAGAAAGAGAGATTCTGAAAGTATCACATGCTGTTCTCAATGAAATAAGCTATACAGAAGTACACCAAAGAAGTAAAATTTCCTAACAGTCTCCTTCCCAGAAAGACTCCAGAGAGTAAATCATAGTTAATGGTTTGCTGTGTATTTTTCCAAACATTTTCTATGCCTGGTTTGAATAGTTTAAAGCCTTTGATACCTTCTGACAAATTGCTTTCCAAAAGACTGTGTGATGCATTACGTATGTGATACAAACCACATATGGGATTTTAAATACTTCACTAACCACATTAAGAAGTAAAAAGTAACAGGTGATACTAATTTTAATAACATTTTGCTTAATGCATTCAACATCATTCCATCATATTACTAATGTGATATTTTATATCTTTTATTCTGAGACCTAGTGTGTATTTTGCATTCAGGGTTGCATCTTGGTTGAGATCAGCCTTGTTTCACATGCTCGACAGGCACACGGAGCCACAGTATTGCACAGAGCAGTTCTCAAGGAAGTGCTTTCTGGGCTAAGGAAACAGCAGGTACAAAGGTGTTAAAACCTGAATGGGTTCAGGAGTTTGAGTGAGACTGGAGGAGAGCAAAGAGGTCATAGAGATCATCAGAGTCCAGCTTTTTGGATTTTATCCTGAATGTGATGGAAAACCATTGGACACTTTTATGGCAAGAAGTCGTTTGCTCTATTCACTTTTTTTTTAAGATTTATTTTTATTTATGCATCAAGAACTAGGGTGTAGGCCAGATGTGAAGGGTGTGAGAGGATTCACCAGAGACAGAGTGGGGAGCAGAAGAGGTTCGATCTACTGAGATTCACTGCTGAGGAGAGCAGCTAGACAGACAGGAGAGGTCTGCTGCGCCATGTGGGACAGCTCCCTAGCTGGGGATCGAACTCATGCTGCAGTGGTTGGTGATATAGTGCTGCGACTTAGCCCCTTGTGCCACCAGGGAGGCCCCTCTAACTCACTTTTTAAAAGGACCCTTTGGCTGCTGCATTGGAAATGGTCTGCATGGAGGCCTGAGCAAAGCAAGGAAATCCAGATATAAGCTACTACGTTAACATGGGTGATTCATACAAGAGCCCTGAATTGGAGAGTTCTTGGGGTGGATGTTAAAATATGTTTGGATTCATGTTATTCCAAGACAGAGTTCATTGGAATAGCTGAGGGGTTGGATATGGACATGTAAGAAAGAAAGGAATGAAAGAACACTCCAAGATTTTTGCCCAAGCAAATGGTAGTAGAGATTAGGTTGGGGTGAAAGGTTGGAAATAGGTTTGGAAGGGAAATAAGAGTTTAATTTGAGCACAGAGCAATCAAAATTGGGTCTGTTCTCTAAAATCTAGAACATGTGTGTCAACTTAGGCCCAGGAGGTGAATGCAGGAAGTGTTCAAGCAATGAAGACCCCATGAAGTGAGAATATGTATTTGGGCAGTGGCCAGAGTATTTGAAAAATGGGAGCTAGGACACACGGCAATTGATTATAGAGGTCCTTGAAAGCCGAACTAAGGAGTTTGAAATGTATTTGGTAGGCATAGGGGCAGGTATTAAAATCTTTTAACATATGATGAGAGCTTAACATTACATTGATAATCCTGTTTAACTATATATCCGAATGAGATCATTTTCACTGAGACTTTAGGTATAGTATGCGTACAACATTTTTTTAAATCTCACATATGAAAAAAAAATGTTTCATGTATTAAAAAAAGGAGACTGGCAGGAGCAATATTAAAATATTAACCAAAACAATGAATAGGTTGAATTTGTTTTCTTTGCATTTATCTATATTTTCCAACTGTTCTTTAATTGAGTATAACTACTTTTATAATGAGGTTACATTTAAACTAACAGCTTAAACATGTGCAGGACTTGAGGGAGTGTTGAGTGGTGAGAACGGGAGCCGGGATATGGGCTAGGTTCATTGCAGTAGTCCAGTAAAAAGGGAAGGAGAGGATGAACTGGAGCAGGTGCCATGGGAGAAGAAGGGGAAATGGAAAATATACTTCTAGCCTTTGAATTGGATTTGTAAGGAAGCCTTGTTACTAACAAGTGTGATGGTTAAGAGGATGGACACTGGAGCCAGGTTGTTGGGGTATCATCTGAACTTCTCCACTCCCTTGGGGAAATTGCCCCCTGCTTTTACAAAATCTGTAGTCAGGAATAATAATCATACCCACCCTTTAAGGTGGAGTACCTTAACGTAGTTCTCAGAAGTAATAGACTGAATACATATTAATCACTAGCAGTGCGCAGCTCAGGGTAAGCATTCACTATCCCAGCTATTATTCTCGTTACTCCCAGGATTTGGTCTCAGTGGAAATGGTGCTGAAGGTGGATGCAGAATTTGTGATGGAGTGCAGCCGATTGACAAAGGGTCCTAAAGCATTATCCCCAATAGTTTAATTTTTTATGAGAACATATTTATATATTATGCATTTCTAAAATCTTAGAGTTTTTTTAAAATACGTTTTGTGGGCTCAGAAATCGTGAGTTTCCCTCATTAAAGAGGTCCCAACAAGAGCTACAAGGGCCACTGAGGGACGAGAATCTGACTATGATTCCAAACCAGCATTCGCCAGCCGATGTCCTGGGCTCTTCTAACTATATTCATTCCATTAAAAGTACTGTCCATTCTTCTGAACCCTCTCTCAGGATTTGTATTCAGGTAATCTTTATTTTATGAATGCAGTGTATATAGGCAATAGGTTTTTTCCCTAATTAACCTTACTTGGCAACAACCTTATTTTTTCACCTCTAAAATTTTAGGGGAAATTTTATTGGTGTTTGAAATGTAAATTTCTGGGAACTGGGGTTGTGAGGAAAATGAATAATTTAGTTAGGCTGAATTAGGTGTTTCTGAGTCCCCTTCTGCCCCTGTGACTCTCTCATTTCAGGCTGGACCCCTCATCCCAGTGAGTCATTCTGCAAATGTGAGCCCTTACACGAGGGGCTGGGTAAGGACAGCAGTGGATCAAAGGTCTGCCACAGCAGCTCTTTTTTTTTTTTTTTTTAAAGATTTATTTTATTTAGGGCTTCCCTGGTGGCACAGTGGTTAAGCGCTGCGCTGTGGAGCTGTTGACAGCGGCAACACGCGGCGACAACCTGAGTTCGGAGTTTGACTCCCAGCCGGGGAGATCCCCACATGGCTGGGCAGACCTCTGCTGCCTCACCCGCTGCTCCCCTCAGCAGTGTATTTCAGTCACTCTGCATGTTCTGCTCCCTATTTTGTCTCTGGTGAACCCTCTCGCCGTCACACGCCTCTGGCCTGTACCCCAACTTGTATGCATAAATAAATCTTTTTAAAAATTACTTTATTTATTTATGAGTACCTGAACTGGGTTGTAGGCCAGAGGTGTAGGAGGGTCAGAGACAGAGTGGGGAGCGGAACAGGCAGATTGACTGAAATACACTACTGAGGGGAGCAGGGGTGAGACAGGAGAGGTCAGCTCATTGGCTGGGATCAAACTCAGGTCAAGCGGTGAGAGCTTAGAGACTTAAATTAACCCCTAGGCCACCAGGGAGACCCATGGGTAGTTACTTTGAAGAGACAAATGCTCCCTAGACCAACAAGTCCTAATTGCCCCTGCCAGAAAACCAGCATATCAATGAAGAAAGGTCCATGAGCCTTGGATACTAAAAAGGAAAAAAAAAAAAGGGCAAGAGGTCATTGAGTGGAGAGGTGACCTGATCTGAGGGGCTGGTGATTTTCCTTTTGTGTTGTCACCACTTCCAGCTGATGTCTCCAGCACTGTGGAAGCCTGAGCGGCCTCCCTTAGTTCTGCTCCCTTACCTGCCAAGCTCCTTCTTTTGTCCCCTTTCTGCCCCTGGGGAAGGGCCCAGAGGGAGGGAATGTGCCAGAGAGCCCAGGCATCACTGTCCTGTCCACTTGAAAGCTGTGTCCCCACTGTCAGTTTATACTTGACCATTGGGGTGCTTTACCTTGGGGGCTTACCTTAAGGGCTCAGTATTGGGTCTCCTCTCTGGATGTGCTCCAAAATCACATTTTGGAGACTGAGAGACTAAGCATGTAGGTCCAGTGTCCGGTGCCCTCTCTGAGACCCTGCCACCCAGGTGGCCTTGCAGCTCACCTCCCCAGTGCCCACGTCTCCATTGGCTTTCCCTTTCCCTTGCTCAAGTCTCTCCAGTTCAGTCCCAGTGTTCTTGTGCAAAGGAATTCAGCTAGTGGAGGAGACAGCACTTGCTAAAATGGTTAAGCGTTATACGCATGTAAATAATGACCACTGTTTTCAGATGGGATCATGTGTGTATACACCCTGGGAAAAGCATAATATGTGCCGGGTGGGGCTCTTATGAGAATCAAATGTGTAAAATGTTGATAAAAAGATACTTTAAAATGTTTATGACGTATAGTTTAATTATGGTGACCATGTTAAAATATGGTACTACATTAAAATTCAGTTCACTTAGCATAATTTTACAAGGAACCAGCTAAGCTAATATGAAAATCTTATGTCCTTGCATCATATGCATCTTATGTCCTTGCATTTCCATCATGGCAAATGTGAACTCTGACACTCTCTACAGAAGTTTAGGACAAAAGTACCTAGGCTAATATTAGGGTTAGCTAGGTGCTCCACTGATGTGTTATAAAAGTATGGCACTAGAAGAAATTATCTTGTTAGCAATTTTCCTCTCTCTCCTGCTTCTATGAACTCTTAACTATATTGGAAATATTGGGGAAAAAATGTTCCAGGTGAATTTCTCTCATTCTGTTGGAAGTCAAGACCTTTGGGGAATTGACAGTTAGGCTCAAGAGATAGAGCAAATGCGCCTCCACCCCCAATCCCCTTCTCAGAGCTCAATTGACAGTAATGCCAGGGTTTACCCAAAGGCAGAACTAATATGGGCACTGAACCATGCTGTGCTTCCACAGGTGACTACCTCTCTGTGACCCCGGTTAAGTTGGGCTGCTGCGTGGTAAATGAGGGCACTCGGGACCCCTCATCGGGAGCCCTCTGTGACAGCCGGTTCATTTCCACTGAAGCTCAGGGGTGGTGTACACCGTCATGTGGCTCATCATACACTGAATGTAGGCTGTTTTTTCCGCTGGACCAGTGAGCCCCGGCAGCCCGCAGCTGCTTGTTTAAGGGGAGGAAGTTAGCTCCTGGTTAACCAGTTCTTACTGGTGGTGAACGCCCACCAGGGAGCCCTTCTGGGCTGGATGCGTGTTGATATCATGCATCTGGAGTAGCTCAGGTGTTTCTTTTCAAGGTTATGGCCATGTTCTAAGTGACTTGGCTGTGCATGTATATTTATAAATCATTGGGGAGTTAGAGGTGGGGGTGGGGGAATGATAGTATCATATTAACTGTGCTGATACTGTTTGAAGGGTTTGACATGTGTATCTCATTTAATTCTTACCAAAAAAAATTCCCTCTCTGCTAGATTCTATTTACAGATGAGGAAATGGAAGAACAGAAGGATTAATTCATTTGTCCAAGACTGTACGGCTATTAGGAAGTGACAGATCAGGACTTAAACCAGGCAGGAAGTCTGACTGCAGAGTCAGAGCTCTTCTCATTATAATTGTCGCTTTTCCGATGCATACCTAAGGCAGAGAGATACTTCTCTAGCTCACACAGCTGGTATCAGGTGGATCTGGGAGTCAAACTCAAGTTATTCCAACTGCAGAGCTCACACTGGTAGCCAGCATTCTATTTTACATCTATGTAGCTTTTAATATTCAACCATAAAATGTAATATGATCATTTACATAGTACAGTATTCTATTACAGTTTATTATCCTAAGATTACAGTTTCTTTAATGAATCCTCTGTTGGACATGTAAGTTGTTTCCATTTTTCTTTATTGTAAATAAATTTCAAGAGAGAAATGGTAGGAATGTTGTTTGTTTTATCAGTTTATTTGTTTGTATGAGAAGATTTAGAGCAGATGGGCTAAGCTCTCAAAGGTTAGAAGAGTTGGAGGCTTCAAGTTGACTGCTTGAATGGAGAATGAAATTCTGATTAGGAATGGTGCCAGTGTGGAGAGAGGGAAAGAAGAGATTCTGTGCTTTAACCCAGGGATTTGGCCTTGCCTGTTGAGATTGAAAATTTGGGATGCATTTCAGAAATATCTGTAATTCCTACTTTGGATATTTTAGTTTTCTCTGGCTTTTTCCAGCCTAACATCTTGTTGGCATCGCCTGGAGACTTGTGGGTGAGGCTGGGCAGAGGGTGAGGACATTTGCTTCCCCAGATTAACCATGTGCAGCCATCTGGAGTCACACCATCTGTCCATCCAAGCCCCTTGTCCCTTCTGCCCCTCTCCAGCTCAGTCTTCCTTTGAAGTTACCTCTTCCAAGTAACAAGAAGGACAAAGTCAGAGGAGGTCAAAATCATGCCAGGTCAAAGTCAGAGGAATGGGCCTGAAACACCATATACAGTAGTGACCATAATGGCCCTCATTTGTTGAGTCCTCAGCCTGGTACTGAGCACTTCCTAAGCCTCAACTTTTATCCTCACAGCTATTTTATGGAATGGGTGCCATTGCAAGCTCCATTTTATAGAGGAGAAAAAGAAGACCTCAGGAGGTTAAGGACTTGCCCAAGGCCCTATATCCAGGGTCTGGTGGAGCTGGGCACCAGAGCTACAGCTATCTGAAGTCCAAGGCCACATCATGTTAACTGCCCTGTCTACTTTGCAGCCTTCATAATGCATTATAAACAGGGGACACCCTAGTCTGGGGGCTAAGGGTGTGAAACTTCAGAATCACTCAGAACAGTTACCTGCATCCAGTTACCTGCATATGTGTATACTGCTAGGCTCACTTAGAGACTATTGGGGCTGCAAAGGAGCCTGGTAGCATTTCTTTCCTACCTAATTGTTAAAATGTGGCAAATGAGGTAGTGAGAGATCAATTAACTTGCCAAAGGGAGGGATGATGGCCCAACCAGATTAGAACTAGGGCCTTCTGATGCCCACTCTGTGGCTTCTTGAGAGGCAAACAGTTAACTCTGCGGGGAGCATTGGAGCAAGAGCATGAATCAGTAGGGCAGACTGAGGGGGAACAGGAGTAATTCGGCACTGCTGGGCAATGCTGGGGTGCAAGGGAGATACGGAACCACAGGGATCTTCTGATGCTCCACTCCCTTCTCCAGCAGACACCTTAGTCCTAACTCTACTCCACAGAAACATACAAGAGGGGACATCTGGCATGAAGGCAGCAAGGTCTGGGGATCAAGAAACTGGGCTCTGACCTTACTCAGATATCCAGGCAAGGTTCTTCAGGTTTCTGAACTCTCTTTATCCACAGAATGGGAATGATCAATGCTTCTTGCGTGGGGCCGCTGTGAGAATTTAATGAAAGAATGCTTGTAAGGAACTGGCACAAGTTTGTGGAAATAAGAGAAGAATCTTGGGGTTGAGTTGATGGGAAAAAAGGGAACACAGAACTGATAACCACATACATGACTTCAACAAAAGGGCAAGTATTTCTTAATTTCATCTGATTCATTATTTCTCACAGTCACCGTCTGAGGGAGTGCTCATTTCAACTTTCCCCATGTGGAGACGGGTTGTGCTGGTGGTGGGGACCATCTGTGTGACCTCTCTTTGGTAGAGAGTAAGGGAAGAGTTAGAGGTACTTGGGCTCAGAGATAATACAGAATTGCTTTTTACTTCCTGTCTCTAAAATTATGGAAGATAGAAAGAAAAGATTGTTAACAGAAACTTGAAACCCAGATTCTTTCTAAAGTACATCTCAGTTTGTGACCTCAAATGAACCTCTCAACATCTCAGTTGTCTCTTTACCACAGGTTATTGAGATGGCCACATAACAACCACTTTGCATCAAGTATTTTATTTCATCATCAGATAAACATGCAAGATAGATATGACCATTCCATTTTAGATGGAGTAAACTGTGATTCAGAAAAGTTAAGTAAGTTGTCTTAAGGTCACATAGCACACAGCTCACAAATGACAGATCTGTGACTTAAACCCAGGTGTGACACCAAAATATACTTTCCAGTATACCCAGGGTAGATTCTGGTTTTGTTAAGTAAGACTTAGGCAATTTGGGGGTGCTCTCTTTAAGAAAAACAATACGAAATCACAAATACAAAGATACAAAAGTGAATGTATTTATTTAGAATTTGAAATGAAGTTAGAACATGTTAAAAAAAAAAGAGAAAGCTGAAATATCACAAACATCACAAAATTCAGAAAAAGGGCCTCCCTGGTGGTGTAACAGGGTGGTCCCCAGGAGAAGGGGTGTGTCCCAGGTTCCCTGTTCCACCTGGGACACACCCCTTCTCCTGGGGACCACCCTGTTACAGTGGGGCAACAAGTTAGCACAGCCTTAGCGCAGTGCTGTGGAGCTGTTGGCCACTGCCTCGGCTCGAGTTCGTTGCCTAGCGGGGAGAACCCCACATAGCGCAGCAGACCTCTCTTGCCTCGCCCGCTGCTCCATTCAGCAGTGCATTTCAGTTGATCTGCCTGTTCTGCTCCCCACTCATTCTCTGGTGAACCCTCTTACCGCCTTACACCTCTGGCCTGTACCCCCACTTGTATGCAAAAAATAAATCTTTAAAAAAAAAATAGAACAAAATCCAGAAAAATAACATAATGTTTGTGTTACTTGCTTGGCAATCCTCTTTAATACCCTTATCTTGCATCTTATTTTCTTTTATCTTATTAAATATTTTCTTATTTTGGTTGCATATTCATATAACAATGATCAGGTAATATTTTCCATAAGAAAATAAAAAAGATTGGGAGGGGGAAGGAATGAAAAAGATAACCTAGTGTTCCTCCGGTATGATCGATTGGAAGTTATTATTATTATTGATAGTTTAGAAAAATGTATCTCAGTGTCACAAGTCATTATTGTTAATGTCATTAATATTAGGATAGTTATGAAATTTGGGGAAATCTCCATCAAACATTCTTCATATATGAGCCATAAAGTAGTTAGGGCATTACATGTTTTCTGGTGCAGTGAGTCACCTGAAATAGTCTTTGAGTTGGTGACACTTATCTTGTTTGCTGTAGGCTACATGTTATCTTCCTTGACATCAGTATTTTTCGAATTAGCAAAGAATTCTTATCTTTTTCAGTATAGCTTCCCCTCTCCTACCACTTGAGATGGAAGGAAGATGGGTTATGTTTAATAAAAGACTCATAATTTAGCCCCTTTCTCATAAATCTATGGCCTTTTAAAGGGAATTCATTACAAAATACTAAATGCAAAAGCATTTGAAACATTTGGATCACTTGGGCCAGAAAGGGGAAAGCTGGAGAAAACAACCACCTTCAGCCTTGGTGGGTATTGGAATCTTGCACTAGAATCATGTATCAGGGATCTGGAGAGGAGTAGCTGCCAGTTAACAGGGCCCATAAATCACTTTGAGCAGATTACACTGAAGTGGATTCAAAGGATAATAGAGAAATCTGTGAGTGAGAAAGCTGAAAACCGCCTCACCCTGGACTCACAGTGTGATCCATGGTCCAGCAGTTGCTGTGGAGCTGGTTAGAAAAGCAGAATCCCAGGCCCCACCCAGAACTGCTGAATCAGAATCTGCATTTTCACCAAGTCCCTGGTGATTCTGTGCAGGTGGTTGTCTGAAAAGCCCTGAACTGAAGCAGGAACTATCTGATGTACCCCGCCCAGGCTTGGCAGTTAGACTTCTTCCTCTCTGTGTCCTTAGCCTTGGGAACTGACCTCTCTTCTCTAGTCATCTATTGTGTTGATTCATTACATATCTGTTCCCCCACCACCACCACCAGCACACACACACCCTAGACTGTGAACTCCTAGAGAGCTGAGATCTATTTCTCTTGGATTTCCATCCCCTCATGTATCTCACACACAGATGTCATTTATGGAACACCCACTGTGTGCCAAGAGCTTCACTTCTCTTGCCTTCTTTGCTTATAGGCTAAAACAGACTTTCCAATTTTTAGATGAAGAAACGGAGGCTCCATCACTTGCCAGGGGTCAGAAATGGCAGAACTGGGAATCCAGGGGTGTGTGATTCCAAAGCTTTCAGTAGGAGATCAGCAAAAGTCTGTTGAATCACATATTGACTTGATTATTTATTCAAGCTTTTGTTGTTGTTCTTATTTATTCAATGAAGAGACTTAGGGGAAGATGAAGACAAGCACTAGGGATCTGGAGAGGGGCTGAGGTAGCTGCCAGTTAACAGGTCCCTTGGGGAACTCTTTGGAACAGGAGCTACCTAGTGTCAGCTTCCCAAGAGCAGGGAGCTGGGCTGCCCAGGAGGCTCCCTGGTCTGTCCAGCGTGGTGGCTCCGATGCCCTGGGAGCTGGGAGGGGACACTCCTCCACCACCACCTCCCCTTTCAAAATGTCCTCCATGACTCAGCAAAGAAACCGTGGATCAGAAATCAGAGATGAGACCAAAAACAAACAGAAAAACCCTCAAAAATGTTTTCTTTTCCTGGAGGAATGTCCCTTTCATGTCACTCATTCCTCTGCCAGGGAATCCAGGAAGCCTTTGGTTTGTGGTCAGCTGTGACCCCCTGTCTGGTTTCTCTGGGACTCACCCCTCCTGTTCTGGACTCCTTCCCAGGCCTGGGGAGAGCACGGAGTCTTTTCCTTCCAGGGTCTCTAATTGCAGGACCTGCCCGTCCCCAGTCTCTTTATATTGTGTTCAATCATTGCACCCTGATCCTGGACCCAGGTTATCTGGGTTCAAATGCTGCCTTTACCTTTTAGCTGTGTGACCTTGGGCAAATCCCTTCTCTGCTCAGGGCCTCTGTTTCTGTTTCCTTCTCTGTAAAGTAGGGATAACAATAAATCTGAGGATTAAAATAAGTAATTTATCTCGAGTATTTAGAACAATGCCTGACACAAAGTAATTGTTCTCTAACAGTTGTTCTTATTATTTATTTTTTAATATCTGGAGGAGACATGCTCAACTTCTTTTCACTTGTTCTAGTCACACCCCAGAATTTGTTCGAATTCTCAATTATTCATGGTGTAGAGAGCATAAGAGGGCAACTGCAAATGAGTGAATAAATTAATAAATTAGGAAGCTTTGGATTGCCCTCTGAAAATGAGATTATTGTAATGGATGAAGAGGCATGACTCAATAGATTGTTGATTTGGGAATAATCACATTCATTCTAGCAGGCAGTTGGCCCTCTGAGAATTTCCAGTCATGGGGTAAACAGATCCCTTACTAAGGGGTAGTTTACTGATTGATCAATTTAGTATAAAGATATACAGACGACAGGGGAAGCAAAAGGAACTCCCAGGCTAGAGGGGCACTTGTGATTCTCAGCCTTGGATGTATTTTAGAATTACCTGAGCATAAACACTCAGAACATACTGTGAACCTCACACCTAGAAATCTGATTTCCAGGTCTAACAAGCCGACCAGGTGATCAGGAATGAAGCCAGGCAGTAAACGGAGATACCGTAGTTACACCAGCACATACTTTAACCTGGACATCATAGGTATGTTTCCCTCACCTTTGTAACCATCCCTCCCAGGCAGTTTATATTACCCCCATTTTATAGGTAAAAACACTGAGGTTTAAGTAATTTGGCCCAGGTCACACAGCAGAGCCTGTGTTTTATCTAGGTGGCAGTCTAAAGGACTGAAGTATTTTGCCACACAGCAGGAGGTTGGCCTGGAAGAAACTTCCCAGAAATTGAAATTAAGGTTGTAATCTATAAAATTGATCCATTATAGGTCTGAGCAAAGATATGCAAAACTGACTTCAAAGAGTCACAAAGGTTCCCGGAGTGGAGGAAGGCTTGACCTTAACCCTTGGCCTCTATTAACATATCTAAAGAAGGAATTCGTCAGTGGGGCTGGGAGGGTTTTTGGGTCTGTTAGTGAGACACTCAGTGGGCTGAGGGAGGCGTCCTGGCCTCAACACATCCCCTCACTTCTGTTCTCTCCCGACCTCTCTGTCCCAACGGGGCTCCTCTTTAACACCTACCCCTTCAATATATGTGTTCTTCATGTTCCACTCTCCCCACATTCCCAGTTTGGGGCTCAGCTCTCTGTGCCCCAGACTTGGAGAGATGGCTACTCCAGAAGTTCATACTTGGGGCTCAGGTGGGTAAGGAGAGGGTGTCATTAGACATGATAGGACTTCACATCCCAGCTGGCCCCCTTTTTGGCTGTTAGAAGTTACTTTATGTTATTTTTAGTCTCAGTTCTTTCCCTGTAAAATGGAATAATGATTACTTTAAATGATTGCTGAGACGATGAAAATAGGCAATAGGTATTCTAAGTACACACATTTATAGTAAGAACTCTAGGTGATTTCTATTATGTCAGCCTGGTATGGGACTTGACTTGCATTGTCCACAGACACTTCAAAAGCAACATGTGAAATAGAGAACCCTTTCTCCTAAAACTGTGCTTCCACTAAGATTCCTAATAAGAGGTAACAGAAACCCTTTCCATGCAATTGCCCAAGCCAGAATCCCTGCAGCCTTCCTAGACTACCCCTCTACCTCTGTCCAGATGCCACTGACATCCAGCAATCAGGTCTTCTGCATTTCTTCCATTGTCCTAGCTGCCCTTGGAATTTCTCACTAGCTCATCCCAAGAACCTTTTACTTGATGTCTGTACTTACTCCTCCCCAAACTTCAAATGCTTATGCCCTCATGTTCTGACCCCATTAAAACACTTTAACAATTGTCCTTTGCCTTTGAGCACAAGCCCTTGGTGCTCTACTTGCTGCCTCCAAACCCTTCAGGATTTGCTCTCCCTGCCTGTCCAGCCTCCTCCCCACCCCCCCCATTCTGCCACTGTCCTGTCTTCCTGCCTGAATCACTTGCTAAATAAGCCAGATTTATACACACACAATGACACATGGGTTGGAGCAGGTATCTTCTCCGGAAGCTTCTGTCTTTCAATAAGCCACCGGAACCCCATGAGACTCAACTCTTGGGCATCTCTGGGTTCCTGGTGTGGGGCAGGCTTTCAGTTGGAAGCCTTCCTAATAGGGTTACTGTGTATGGATCTGCAGTGTGGTACTGGCACCATTCTAAACACTTTACAGAAAGTGTGCTTCGTTTATAATTCAGATGTATTTATTGAACATCTTATCTGGCCAAGCCCTGATCCAGGCTCTGGGGATATGGCAGGGTCAGGAGGATGGGGAAAGCTAGAAGTGGGGTGAGGAGTGCCTGTTTTATCTAGGAAGTCAGGTGCTAAAAGGTGAAAACTGAGCAGAGACCTGAGAGAAGAGGGGATGGGAGATGTGTGGGTTTCTGAGTGCTCCAGGCAGAGGGAATAGCCTGGCCAATGAGATCATTAGCCCCATTTGACAGCTGAGGACACTCAGAGCCTGGGTAAGTCATCCATAGTCACAGAGTTGGGTTTCAAGCCCAAATTCTGTACCTCTTGACTCACTGTTAGCCATGACTCTCCACTGTCTTTTGGGCCACAGAGAGGTCTTTGGTAAGGGCTCTGTGTTCGTCATGAGCACCTCTGGTTGAGGTGTGCTTCCTGTGGCAAAGAGAATGGGCCGATTGGTGATTGCCTTGTGATTCAGGTTCACTTGGTGGCTCTGTTTTTGTTTTGTGTATCTGTTTCTGTGGCCTTTATTGGAGACAGTTAGCTTGTGTCTACTCCTCTGGCAGCCTCAAAAGCACACTTCTCCTTCTGCGAAGCTGGGGACCACATCCTGAAATATTGTAACTAGAATAAGGCAAATCCCTGTCACTGGTCAATAGTCAGAGTGGCCTCTGTGGGCAATCACTGTATCTCACGCTATACCTCCCTTCAAACTTCAACCATAAAAACTGAGGTGAGCTTTACAGAGTGGTATTTGAGCTGGCCTTGAGGGACATAGAGTGTATGCAAAAAGGTGGGGATGGAGTGTATTTAAGCAAAGAGAAGCGTATGAATGGAACAGAAGCATCAGTGCCAGACCACTTGGTGGATATGGAGTAGAGGGAGGTGGGAGAGTGTTGGTGGAGGGAAGCTGAGTATGGAGAGAGAATTTTGGGTAGATCATGGCAGCCTTTTTTTTTTTTTCATAATGGCAAACTGCTCATTTCAGATAAGTGGTCTGGATTTTATCCTGTAGACATAGGGGTCTTAAGATTTTAAGAAGCAAAGGAAACACATGTACATTGCTAAAGATTCTAGAGTGCTTGGGCAGTAGCAGGGAGCATAGACAGGGTGAATGGAGTGAGAAAAGATGGCTGAACCAGTCCAGGTGTTGGACGGAGCCCCTGAGCACTGGGTAAAGGGACCAGCTTCTAGATGTTTTGGAAATGGAAGCGACAGATTCTGCTCACAGGTTGATATGAAAACTTAGAGCAGTGATTGAGAAAGACTGTCTGCATTTTTAGCTTGGGTGACTCAGTGGATCAGCATAATATAAAAAAGGAAGAACAGGTTTTGAGTATCTTGTGCTAAAGCATTTGTGTAACATTCAGGTTGGGGAGCTCAGAGCTGGAGATACATTAAAGTTGAGGCTTAGAGCTGAAGAGCTCTAAGGTGTGCTTAAGAAGAGAAAGCAAGAGCTTTAGCTTAAATCCAGGAAGAAGTTCACAGTTTCAGAGGCCAGTGGAGGAAGAGGAGCCAGGGAAGGAGCTATGGAGAATTTTGATCATGGAAGGCATTGCTGACTATTTGCCATGCCTCAGCATCTGATGATAGGCAATGAAGCCACATCTCAGGGAGTGCGCACAGGTGACCTAGTCGGGGTTATCCTCTCCGAGGCCCTCAGATGTCAGGAGTGCGCTGGTCAGTCTGGGCTTGTTTGCCTGGCCTTCGGTGGGCTGTCTTCTTCCACACAGGCCCGGCCTCCCACTGCCCAGGGAAAACTCCTGAAAGTAGGGATTCCGGCATCTCTTACGTTATTCACCAGTCTAGGGCTTTGCACACTGTGGGGTAAGACACTAACTAGCGAGATGATTGAATGACAGAACAGAATGGGTGGCAGTGGTGAACTTGGTCGACAGCTTCTCCTCGGCTCCCTTTCTAAGGGGACCATCTCATTTTATGGAATGGGTATAATCTACTTTCTGAATTTGAGTTGCTTCAGCTTGCTTCATCCTTTGGCCTCTCCCTCCATCCCTCCTTCCCAACTCTGTATCAGAATTTTGATTGTGTAAATACTGAAAGTTGAGCGCTTTCAACATGGGGTTGAGAGGAGGGGGGTGCTCCCAGTACTTTCATACATTATCTAACATAACTAGCCTCTGGGCTAGGCATTACTATCCTGCTTTGTAGATAAGCAATGAGGTCACTTTTGCCAGGTCCCATAGCAAGTAAGTGGTAGAGCTGTAGAGATGTGGTCTCTAGGCAGAAAATGACATATAATTTATTATTCAAACTGGAATGCTTTCAAAAAGTTTGATCGAGATATGTTTTTCATTCCGTAGAATTTACTTATAAAAAACGCACTTTTCAATGATCTTTAGTATATTTACAGACTTGTGAAATCACCAGAATGTAATTTTAGGACAGTTCCATCATCCCAAAAAGAAACACAGTAACCACTAGTAGTCACTCCCCCTTAACACTACCACCCCAGCCCTAGGAACCATGAATCCATTTTCTGTCTGTATATTTGCCTGTTGGAGCAATTCATATAAATGGAAACACACTGTCGCTGGTCTTTTGTAGTTGACTCTCACTTACTATGATGTTTTAGGGTTCACATACATTGAAACATGCTTTATGATGGAATGATATTCTGTTTATGGATATGCCACAGAATATTCATTTTGTTCTTATGTTGATAGACATTACTTGGGTTATTTCCACTTCTTGCCTATTATGAATAATGCTGCTCAGACATTTGCATACAAGATCTGTGAGGATGTATGTTTTCTTTTTCTTGGGTGGAATCGATGGGTCATATGGTAACTGTGTTTAACATTTTGAGGAACTGCCATACTGTTTTCCAAAATGGCTGCACCATTTTATATTCCTGTCGACAGCAGATGAGGGTCCCAACTTCTTCACATCCTCACCAACACTTGTTCCAAAGAGGGGCGCTTTAAGAATGAAAAGTGAACCATTAATAATCATACCAGGACAACTAGCATGAACTGGAATATATTCTTACTCTACTCATTTACCAAAAAAACGCGAAGATTCAATTCCTGATTTTAGGGAACTTTCTGGTCACATGATGAGTCAGAGCCTAAGAACTTACATACTTGAGTTAATTAAAGAATCAAGTAATGGTAAATTATTAAGAAGGAAAGCAAAACACATTTTATTTCCCCCCAGAAGGTTGTGTTCACTTTAAAAGAATTGTCTTATTGGTGTTTATATTGCCTGTGACCTGGAAGTATCTGGTATGTGATAGGGTCTCCGTAAGGATAGTGTGGAATAAATGAATGAGTGTGAGAATAAGTGATGGAAACTCTCCTAGATAGAAATGTAAAAAGAAATGAGTTTACTCGCAGGGGTTTGTGAGTTTGGGGGAAGTATGGATCTTTTCTAAAAGTGTATTTTTTTTGTTCAATGTTGTAACAACATTAACAACAATGGTTTAATTTTCTTTTTTCTTTTTTTTCTCAAATTTTATTAATTTATTGACATAACCATATAACTTTGGGGGTACATTTATGTATGTGCTTCACTTAGAAAGAGTAAACACTGGGCCTCTCTGGTGGCCCAACAGGTTAAGCACAGCTCTGTGGAGCTGTCGGCAGCGGCAGCACGAGTTCAATGCTGGCAGAACTCTCCTGCCTCACCTGCTGCTCCTCTGAGCAGTGTGTTCTGGTGTGTTTCGCTTGATCTACATGTTCTGCTCCCCACTCTGTCTCTGGTGAATCCTCTCACCTCCTCACACCTCTGGCCTGCACCCCAGCTTGTATGCATAAATAAATGAATCTTTTTTAAAAAAGGAGTAAACACTAATGACAATTTAAAAGGAAGAAGTAAATAAGCTACAATTTGAGGAATCAAGCTGGTTTTTGTAAGTGTGAATGACCAACAAACAGCAGGGAAATTGCCTGAGCACAGAGTCTGGAATCAAAGTAGCCATCTTTATGTAGAATACCTCCTGCAGCAGGTTAACCAGCTTTGGGGATAAAAGGATGTGGTACCTCCCCTCGGGAGTTTCCACCCTTTGGGCAAGGGGGTGGCAGAATTTACTCTTAGGAAACAATGAGAATCATTTAAAACAACTATTAACTTGCTGTGTGCCCAAGTCAGCTCCCCGCATTTTGTCATGATTCTTTTGGCTCTAAATTTCCCAGATGTTTGAGTCTGGCAACCCTGGAAGCTTCATGGAATTGGTCAGCCAGGAGGTAGGCCTTGAAGGAAGGAGCTAGATGTGGAAAAAGAAGCAGGATGCCAGTAGTGGGTGATAAGGCCTTGAGGTGGACTGGAGTGCTCAGGCTGAGATAAAATTAGATTGGGTGGCCGGGGCCTCTTGAAGGAGAACTTTAAAAGTCGGGCTGGTTGACTTTTAAATTTGACCCGATAAGCAGGTCCTTGGACTGAAGATGAAAGGAGTGTCTGTGGGAGATTAATCTGATGGCTCTGAGCCATTGATCTGGATCTATCTGGAAGCAATGTGTAGACTGAGAGGCTCTGAAAGAGGCTTTTGCAATAGTAATGTCCCCAGCCTTTGAAAAAAAGGTTTGAAATTCCTTCCTCCAGTCTTATGATACACATGGCTTCTGTGGAATTCAGTCTGCCTTAACCATTAGTAATCTAAACCACTATTTTTATATTGTGGCAATTATGACTATTTTATGCACCCAAATCCTAAATGTAGATACATTTCTAAGGCAGATATTGGACTTCAAGTAAATTTCAGGTTTGCAGAGGGTAATTTTAGATCATACTACAAGATTCCCCAGAGACATGCATTCTGTCTGCTCTAAAGGGTTTATTGTGGTAGTAAATTTTGAGAAATTTGTCAAGTCTGCTAGAGGATTAGGAAATGTAGGATCAAACTTCCGAGAGTAGTTTGTTGGGCCAAGTAACAGAAGAGTACAGGAAATCAAAAAAAGGAGGAAATCCAAGATGGCACCAGGGCTATAGTGGGTGCCCTATGTCAGACTAAGGAAGTTCCCAACTTTCACTGCTTTGCCAAGAGTTTTTCTTATTATTTGAATTTTATTGAAAGCTTTTGGGGGCACCTATTGATGCAATCTTATGATTTTCCTCCTTTAGTCTTTTAGTGTGATGAATTATATTGATTTTTTTCAAAATAATAAACCATGCAATTTTGTTTTAAAGTCAATACAGTCCTATTATTCTGGGATTGGTTTGCTCATAGCTTACTTGGGATTTTGTGCTCATGTGCTTAAATGTAATTTTCTCATACTGTTCTTACGGGGCTTTGGAATCAAATTCTTTTGTAAAAATGAGTTGAGAAGTGGACCCTCTTTTTATATTCTCTGAAAGAGTTTGTCTAAGAATGAAATGACTTCTTTCTTAAACATGTGGTAGAACTCTGCCTATTTGCTACCGAAAGTTGTCCTATCATGTGGGTGATAGCACAGTAAGGAACTTATACTTGAGGTGGGGAAAGTAGCTTAGACAATAAGAAAACATACTATCTAACATACCACAAGAATTCCAGAGGTAAGTGGTATTGGGATTGGCTGTAGTGTGGTTGTGGTGCCTTTGGATCTCACACGGAGGGCCCATATAGGAGTCTCATCCCTACTGATTCTCCAAGGGCTTCCTTGGAGTTACCCTTATATTTGCCTAGGATTTCATTTTACTTGATGCTTGCATAATTTCATCTGTTCCTCAGAGCCCCTCAGTCCCCACAACAGCTTAACAACACAGAGAAATTGTGCTGATATTTCAGCCGTCACTTTCAGGTGTTAGCTCCTTCTCTCGTCATTGCAAGATGGCTGCTGCTGCTCCAGACATCACAGCCTGCTGGTTAAGAGAATGGGTTCTGCAGCCAAACCTGGTTTGGTCAAATCTCATAATTATATGATGATGGGTAAATTGCAATAATCTCTGTAAAAATGGGATGATAATAGTACTTTACCTCAGAAGGTTAATATTATGTGGACTAAATGAAGTCATTTAGGTTTTTTATTTTTTAACTCAGTGCTATTGTGTCTGGCATGTAGTGAGCATTCAGTAAGTATTATCATATCTTATTCCATTCTCACACAGTGCAAAAAAGAATCTATTTTTCACTTGCATCCATTTATTGAAGCCCCTTATTGAAGCAGACTTACTTATATACCTTATTGGATAGAATATGACATATGCCCCATTCTTAAACTGAAACTGTGCAATTATCATGATTTGGTTTGGAGTAATTTAGATTCAACCTCTGAGACAAGGGAGTGTCTGTTCTCCCCTGAAACATAAGACCACCTGATATCTCAAAAAAATCTGGGTTTTGTTTCCAAGGCAGAAGTGGGGTGGTAGGTGGGGGCTTTTGGATCTTAAAAGGAGAGGCAAAATAAGAGCTCCCATCATTACTGGTTCTTCAAGAGATTCTTTAGTGTTAACCTTAGATTTTTCTAGCATTTCAGTTTACATAGTGCTTTTTAATTCATATATGATCTCATTTTTCTTTAGCACCCCCTCTAATCAGTTTGGGCTTCTGTATTATCCTATTTTATAGATAGAGAAACAGGTTGTCAGAGTTGGGGTGCTTACCCTGTTCTAAGCTTACAGTTGGGACAGCGCCAGGTTCTGGGACTCAAAATTCAAGGACTTCAGATTCAAAGTCATGCTTTTATTACTCTTCCGTGAAGCCCCCCAACACCTGTCATTTACATACCACCCTCACAACTGCCACATCCATGACCCCCTCTGCTATTGTCTACTTAGTATTTTTAAAATCTACAGTTTTCAGACCTCCCTGGTGGTGCAAGGGCTTAAGTCTCAGCACTATGACACTACAACTATGGGCAGCCACTGCATCACCAGTTCGATCCCTGGCCAGGGAGCTTCCCATGTGGCTCAGCAGACCTTTCCTGTCTCTTCTGCTGCTCCCCTTAGCAGTTTATTTCAATCAGTCTGCCTGTTCTGCTCCCCACTCTGTCTCTAGTGAATCCTCTCACCCTCCCACACCTCTAGCCTATACCCCAGCTCTTGTATGCATAATAATAAATACATCTTAAAAAAATAAGATAAAGTCCACAGTTTTCATTAAATACACTTACTTTAATAGGAAACTTGATAAAGTCCCAGGTTTTGGAATACACATACAGCTTTAAAAACAGCAAAAACGAGCACAAAAACATTAACAAATATTTATTCAGGCTTAGAGTGCAATCTTTCACCTGACTAGGTTCGAATCCCAGCTTTGCCAATTTCGCCTGTGCACTCACCATTCCAGAGTGCCCCACCCCACCTGCAAACAGCCAGCACAGGATTTAGTCTGATGGGCTAGTTCTGGCTATCACAGTCTGTTGTGCCCTCCCCCAGGAATGCTGGAGGTGTTGGGTAATTCATTCTGCACCTTCCCCTTCCCCAGCAGCCCTCAGCCACTGGCCCTGAGAGTGGACCAGACTCCCTGGCCCTGTTGGAAGTTACTCCTAGGCAGGCATTTTCCTTATCTCCGCGTTCTTCAGCAAGACTGAGCTCCACTTCCCCACAGTGGTAACTTGCCCAATTGTACTTTTTCTGGCTTCCTTCCCTTCCTGTCTCATTTCCCCACTCCCTTTTGGGTACTTCCTGGAATCACCTCCCAAGTAAATTACTTCACTTGAAACCTCATCTCAGAGTCGGCTTCTGGGGAGCCCAAACTGAGGTACTGGGGTGTACCTAACTTCTTCCTGTCTCTCTGTTCCCACCCGTAATACGAAGGTAATAACAGCACCTATACCTCAAAGAGCAAATGTGGTAAAGCTCTCAGTGCCTGGCTAAGAGAAAATGCTTGAATAAGTGTAATCTGTTATTAGTATCACTGCCTAAAATCTTCTGGTGTGCTACCGTGGTAGTTGCCCTGTGCCTGAGACATCCACTCCCTGCCTGAACTTCTCTGGATGTCCCGTTCCTGCCTCTTTCTCTTCCTCTCACTTATTCTCTGAGTTCCTACAGTCCTACTTCTTCCACCGTAGGCTGTCTCATGACATTGAGGAGTCCAGGACCACCAATTCCTACCCCCCCAAGTGCAGCCCATTCTTCCCTCACACAGAAACCACCTGCTGACCTCCGGTTTTAATGGTATATCAGGGTTTCTCCATGATGCAAGACCCTCATAGTCATCCACTTTAGACTGGAAGCTCTTAAAATGAAGGAGCCTCATTTCTGATCTGTGTCAGGCATGTCCTGAGACATCCCAAAGCCTGCCTCTCACTTGGGGCTGGTAAGCAACTGTGGATCGTTAATGATCACAGCTCCCCTTACGGAGCACTTACTATCAGCCTGGCACTGTTGAAGGTGCTTTTTTCCACATTAATCTTGCTACTACCCTAGGAGGGAAGTGCTATTTCTAGTTCCATTTTGCAGATGAAAAGTCTAGGCCAGAGAAATGAAGTAACCTACCAGAGATCACACAGCTGGCAAATGGCAGTCAGGCATCAGAAACCTCCAGAGGCTCTCAATCACTAAACCGATGTTGGTGCTCTGTCATGCCTAGAATAAGCTCCCTTTGCCAGGTGGTTTACTGTAGCAGGTTACCCAGCCACATCCAAGCCCAGATGCTCACTTCACTGTTAGCTGTGGACAGAAATCTCAAATAGAATAACAGGACAGGAAAGCCTCATTTCTTCCAGAATATAGCCAGCCAGAAAGAGGGTAAGTAGGGCCTCCCTGGTGGCCTGGCGGCGGTTGAGTGCTGCGCTGTGGAGCTGTCCTAGTGCCCGATGCGAGTTCTACGCCCAGCCGGGGAGAATCCCACATGGTGTGCAGACCTCTCCTGCCTCACCCGCTGCTCCCCTCAGCAGTGTATTTCTGATCTGCCTCTTCTGCTCCCCACTCTGTCTCTGGTGAACCCTCTCGCCACCCCATGCCTCTGCCTGTACCCCAGCTTGTATGTATAAATAAATAAATCTTTAAAAAAAAAAAAGAAGAAAGGTGAAATGCTTAAAAAAAAAAAGAAAGAAAGAGGGTAAGTAAATAACTTGGATTCTGATTTTATGATAAGGAAAGACTCAGCAGTTTCAAGCCTGTACCTGAGGTTTCTTTTTACAGCAACTTATGTGCTAGAGATTGCAGATTGTTCCCTGTCCCTCAGATTTAGTCCACAGAGTATTATGTGTGCCTTGGGAACACTCATTACCATGGTACAGCAAGAGACTGGCACTAGGCAGCACTTCCTGGCTTGGGTGGGACCTGTGCACTCCCCTGTGCCCAGCCCCATCCCTCACCAGCTCCCTTACCACAATGTGTTGTCATTTGTCATGTGGCTTGTGCTCCTGTTTTTCTTACATTCATTTGGTTTCATTCACTCATCCATTCACAAACTATTTTTTGAACACCTGTGAACCAGGTACCATTCTATTTTGCTAGAGTAGAGAGGGAATGGACAGATTGAAAACAGAAGATGTAAGTAAAGTATATAGTATGTTAGTGATCCATGGCAAGCAGAAAAATAAAGCAGTGAAAGGGCATAGGAAGAATCAGGGGTGGGGTAGGATGGCCAGGAGAGGCTATGTGAGGAATGTGACTTAAGTTAAAACCCAAGTGAAGTGAGGGAGTGGGTCATGTGGATATCCGGGGGCAGAACATTCCAGGCAGATGGAACAGCAAACACAAAGTGAACAGGTATGTCTGGTATGTTCCAGGAACAACAAGGAGACCAGTGTAGCCAGAGCAGTGGTGAATGCAAGAGTGTAACGGGAAAATGATTGTGTGTGTGTGTGATGGGGCGTATAAATCTTATATAGAGCCTCATGGGCATGGTGAAGATGCTGGTGATCACAATGAATAAATGGAGAGCCATGGGGGGCTGCTGTGATGAGACTACTTGGAGGGGGCAGGGGTGGACCAGGGACACCCATTAGGAGGCTAACTCTATAATCCAGGAGAGAGAGTATGCAACTTAGAACAGGTGGTACCTAGTGGAAATAAAGAAAGGGAAAGAGTTGGAGATGTATTTTGACATAGATGCATTTTGGACCAGAAATGGCTGATGGGTTTGGATACAGGAGACTGGTAAGGAACAAGAAATAACTGAATCTGGACCAGGGAGACCAAGATTCTGGAGATATGTATTTTTAAAGATTTATTTATTTATGCACACAGGAACTGCTCGGGTGTAGGCCAGAGATGTGGGGTGGTGAGAGGATTCACCAGAGACAGAACAGGGAGGAGAACAGGCAGATCAAATGAAGTACACTGCTGAGGGGAGCAGCAGGTGAGGCAGGAGAGGTCTGCTGCGCCATGTGGGAAGCTCGCTGGAGGGGATCAAACTTGTGCTGCAGTGGCTGTGGATAGCTTTGTAGTGCTGAGACTTAACCAGCTGCGCCACCAGGGAGGCCCCTCTGGAGATATTTTTTGAGAGTAGCACATCTATGCTCTGCTGATGGATGGAAGTGGGGTTTGAGAGAGAGGAATCAAGAATGACAGCAAGTGCTTTGACTGGGGCAATTGAAAGGCTGGAGATGCCATTTCTGATACTAGGAAGTCTGTGGTAGAAACACATTTGTTGGTGAGAAGATCAGGATCTCAGTTTTTGAGAGATGTGTTGAGACTTTGAAGACCCATCCAAGCCCAGTGGGAAAGAACTTCTTGATCAGTAGTGGTGAAGCCTATCTGGGGAGCTGGAGAGTGAATAAATGGTGAACTCGGGGTGTAAGACTTTCCATTGTAAAGTAGAAAGAAATTTGAAAAAAAAAATTGATCTGTATGTATTTTTGTTTGATCCTTTTAATATTTCTTAGTATGTTCTATACTGTACAAAATAGAGTAGCAGGGATGGACATAGTTTAAACATTAAGTTTTCTACATATAGTACCTAAGAAGAGCCTGTTTGAACAGTTTTTACTAAGGAATGGACAAGCAATGACTGATTTGAAATATTGTTCAAGTAAACAGATACTCAAAGTAGTAACCTGGAATAAGGCTGAAGTGTCTCGTGAATCCTGGAATGAAAACCAAAATGATGTTCTCTTTGGCTTAATGCCTGATTTTCCACTATGAGATATGTATATTTGAACCCCCCTCACCTGTGGAATATTCCTACCCAAAATATTTCATCTCACTTAATCAGGAGAATACAATCAGACAAACCCAATTGATGTCATACTGTATAAAAACAATTGGCTTTCAAAACAAAAGTCAGTGTTATCAAAGACTTTTTTTTTTTTTTTTAAATAATCACCGTGGCTCTGTTCTAGAGTAAAGGAAATTTAAGAGTTAGGGCAACAATGCAAATACGATCCTTGATGGAATCTTGGGTTGAGAAAGAAAAATTCTATAAAAGGATGTTTTTGGAACAAAAGGATGTGATTGGGAAACATTGTGGAACAGATTATTTATGGTATTTTTGTTGTGTGACTTTTCTAATTGTGATCTTTTTTTTTTTAAGATTTATTTTTTACTTATTTATGCATGTAAGAACTGGGGTGTAGGCCAAAGGTGCAGGGGGTGAGAAGAGATCAAGTGGGGAGCAGAACAGGCAGATCTGCTGAAATATACTGCTGAGGGAAGCAGCGGGCAAGACAAGAGAGGTCTGCTGCGCCATGTGGGTTAGCTCCCTAGCCAGGGATCGAACTCATGCTGCAGTGGTTAGCGATAGCTGAGACTTTAACCCCTGTGCCACCAGGGAAGCCCCATAATTGTGATCATTGTTGTGGTTATGCAGGAGACAGTCCCATTCTTTGGAGACATAGGCTGAAATATTTAGTAATGAGGAATTGTGATGTCTGTAATTAAGTCTCCAATGGCTCAACAAGATGAATTTAGGTGAAGGGTATATCAGTGTTCACTGTACTGTTCTTGCAGCTTTTCTATAGGATTGAAATATTTCAAAGTAAAAAAAGTTCAGAGGAAATAGTACCCATATAGGTTTTTCCAGCTCTCAGAAAACTTGGAAATCTAATAATGGTGTATTAGACCAATCTGAGCATACTAGACTGTTTCTCTGGCTGGACACTATTTTCACTCTGTGAGGCAAAGAATTTGCCAAATCTTCTCCACTACAGTTATATTCCCTGACATTTATTATATTCCAGGTGCCTCCAAATCCATGGTATTGCATTTATTATCATAACTATTCTATATACAAGCAGAGACTTGTGCTTCTAGTACCATAGTCACACCTAATTGTTTTTAAGGGCTCACCCTGTGCCAGGTACTGTTCTGCGATTTACTAGATAAGCCCATTTCATCCTCACAGCCACTCCATAGAGTGCTTCTATTATCACCATTTTCAGAAAAGGAAACTGAGGCACAGAGGGGTGGTGTCACCTACCAAAGTCACACAGCCAGTGAGGGGGGTGAGGTGGGGTGGCAGAGCCGTGTGACCATGTGATGGGTATAACCCGGGCCCTGCCGTGTCCACCACCCCCTCCCTGACCATGGCGAGCTGGATCATCTGGGTTTGCTAGAGCTGCCATCCCAGGAGGAAGGCTTTTACTGCTCAAATGTTTGCTTTTCTCTGAAGGATTCTGGGTCTGTTCTATAGCAGAAAGGGTACTCCTTGAGAGAGGGAGGAGGAGGAGAGGGCAAGAGAAGAAGGAGAGAGGAGAAAGGGAGGGGAAGAGGAAGCAGGGGGAGGAAAAACGCCTTCTTTGAATACTCACCATGCACCAGGCAGAGATCTTTTCTGCCTACTTAGTCCTTACAACCACTCTGTGGGGTAAGACTTGTTATCCGCATTGGACGAGAGGAAACAGATTGAGAGGTTCCCAGCAATTCCTTCAAAGTGGGAAGATGCGGAGCCAGGCTTTGAACTCAAGCAGCCTGACTCCAGAGCCTTGTTTCTCTGTTTCAGGAAACACCTCCACCCCACCCCTGCCACCGCCCCCCCCCCCTCGCCCCTGCAACCCCCAAAGTGACTGACTCTACCTGACATTGCAGTGGGTCTGAAAGTGAGCCATAGGATGTAGAAGCAGGTGCTGGGCCTCACCCTTGCCTTGTTCGTCCCTCAGTTCTCAGATGGGGACATCTGAGATGATGAAGAGGAGGAGAAGGAGGGGGAAGAGGAGGAAAGGGTGGCATTCTTCCTCCTGGGGGCATTTCATCTGACTGGTGACATTCCATTCCCAGCCTTCTAATTGGCCTTATTATTGAGTAACTTTTTCTAATTGAATGCAGTTGGGCAGAGACTCCTTCCCATATTGACTGCAGTCATTGTTTTGCCTTTTTTGTTCTTTCATTGAAAAACAAGGGGAAGCCCCTGTTCCTTTGAGATGAAGGTAATGAATGAGTGAAGTTCCCAGGCAGATCAGCCAACCTTTCGGGAACTCCTGTGCTCTGGACCTGCTTTAAGCTCACCTGCCACCTGAGAGGACAGTCAGCTTGTAGGGGACCAACTTCCGAGCTCTGGAGGCACAGGTGACTTGGCTGTGGGCATGGCAGTCCAGCCAGGGGCCAGGCAGGGATCTCTCAAAAAACCTTGCTCCCCAGGAGCTCCCTTCCTCAATGAATAAATCAACATCTAGTAAATCAATACACACTCATGGAGGCTGAAGGAGGCTGAAGAATGAGGTGCTTAAGAACTCTGAAGCTAGACCTGGGTTAAATACCGCCTCCATTAAATCCCGCCTGGATGGCTTACTAGCTGTGTGGCCTTGGGCACATTATTTAGCCCCTGTGAGTACTGGTTTCCCTTCCTGTATAATGGGGGAGAGGGAAAATATAGGATCCTTCTCATGAGGTGAAAATGAAATGGCTTAACACTTAGCAGGTATGTACAGTGCTTGAAACACGGTGAACGCTACACGAAGGGCTGGTATTGTTGCTGGTGGTCACAGCACAGCGCTTGGTCCTGCAGAGGAGACACAGGCACCTAGGACTCAATTCTTGTCCTTAAGCAGAGGCAGTATAGCATTAAAAGTAGGACAGGTTTGGAAGGAGCTAAATAGAACTTCCATACGTTAATCCCATTGAACCTCAGTTTTCCCATCTGAAAACCATTCTCAGAGTTACAAACACCCTGCCCAGTGGCTGGAATGTAGTTGGCGATCATTACATATGTTTGTCTTCCCCTTTCTGGGAACTTAACACTCTGGCAAGGGAGAGAGCATGTTCAGAAGCAGCCAGTCAAGTGCAGGGCACGTGCAGCGGAATCTAGTTTGGTGTTTAGAAACCAGAGGTTTCATTCCTGTAGCTGGGCTGTTTTGGGAAGGCTTCCTTGGAAGAGGTCTGACCTGAGTTGGGTTTGGAGGATAAATCGATAACCTGAGCAGAACAGATAAATGGTCTGACCGGTGATAAAAAGGGGAGTTTAGGAGTTGGGGGTGAGGGGCAGTCAGGAGCTCTGTCATGTTTTTAGAGGTCTGCAGAGAAGATTCTGTTATTCTCTTCCCATATCCTTGTCTAATTGGAGATTTCCCTGCTATCTAACTTATACTCCTCTTGCTGTAGTGGAAGATCAATTGTCTCTAAAAGTGAAGAGCGATAGTTACTTCAGACTAAATGAGTTATTTTCTTTCAAACTTAGAATTAAATTTTTTTTTTAACTTTTCAGTTTTGGGGATTACACTTTTGCTCTTCTATACCTGCATATGTTCCACTTACCTTCCACCAATCCTCACCTGTGCCAGTCCTCAATTTGCCTCTCTCACCCACCCCACATTCTTTCCCCTCTAATCCCTCTGGTAACCATTATATCCTTTCACTAAGTTTAAGACTTAGTCCTACTATATTTTGCATGTATATGGTTTTTGGTTATTTATATTCCACAGATGAATGAGACCATCAGATATCTGTCTTTCACTTTTTGACTTATTTCACTTAACATAACCACTTTGAGGTCCATTCATTTTGTTCCAAAAGCCATTCTTTTGTCTTTTTTCCCTGGCGGGTGCATAATATTCTGTTGAGTATATATCCCAAAATTTCCTTATGCAGTCATCTGTTGAAGGGCGCTTAGGTTGGTTCCCTGACTTGGCAATTGTGGACAGTGTTGCTATGTTCACGGGCATAGATCAGTCTTTTCATATTAGAGTTTTCATATTATTTGGATAAATGCCCACTCAAGGTATTGCCAGATCATACAGAATTTCCATTTTTATTTTCTTGAGAAGTCTCCATACCGTTTTCCACTGGAGCTGTACCAACTTGCATTCCCACCAACAGTGGGTGAGAGTTCCTTTTTCACCACAACCTCATCAACATTTGTTGATTCCATTCTTTTTCATATGGTCCATTCTCACAGGGGTTAGATGGTATCTCAATGTGGTTTTGATCAGACTAAATGAACTTTGGGTATCTTTCATAATAAGCATCTTTATGCCTGACATTGGGCATAATCAGAATGACAAAGGCATTTAGGTTGCTCCCATGTCCTAGCTATTGCAAATAGTGCTGCAAGAAACACCACAGAGCATATAGTTTTTTGATTGATGTTGCCATTTATAGCAAAGGCAAATACCGGCCATTTACAAAGCAGATTGGCAACATAAAATACTTTTTAAAAATTAGCAGTCATTAATAAACAAAGTGAGGCATCTGAGGCTAATTGAGAGGAGGGAAAGAGAAAGAATCAAAGGGGCTATAAGGACTGGTAGTGGAAATAAAGAATAAAAGAAATCCACCATAAACCAAAAATGAAAGGCAAACAATGAAATTTAAAAAATTGCAAAATATAGGACAAAGAAAAAACTGTGAAAAAAGGTTAATATAATGAGAACTTGGAAACTGATAAAAGCAGTAAACATCTCTATAAAAGAATGGGCAAAGGACATGAAAAGGTAACTTATATAAGAAATGTAAATGTCTAACAGGTCAAAATATTATTTCTAATAGGCCACTTTTCCTATCTCTAGTTTTCTTTCTCCGTATGAAGATGTAGTATATATACAGTTAAGTGTCACTTAATATTTCTATCAGTGATGATGTTTCATATACAAGAATGGTGCCAAGAGATTATATCACATAACCTGGTGTGTACATTCCAGCTTTGTATAGTTACATTTTATAACCTGTGCACAGTGACAAAATTGCTTAAGGATGCATTTCTTAGACTGCATCCCTGTTGTTAAACTACTCATGACTGTATTAAATGGAATATTATTTAGCCACAAAAAAGAAAGACCTCCAGCCATTGCTCTTTTATGCTAAGAGAAAGACAAATATCTTATGTTGTGGTTCATGTGCGGAATTTTAAAACACCAAACTCAGGATAGATTGATAGTTGTCAGAGGTGGTGGAAGAGGGACATGGGTGAAGGTGATCAAAATGTACAAACTTCCAGTTCTATTCAATGACAATAAATACATTCTGGTGGTGTAATGCACATAGCTTGGTGACAATAGTTAACAATACTATATATTAGAAATCTTAAAAGTTCTCATCATTTTGTAATCCTATGAGGTGACAGATGTTTATTAGATTTATTGTCATAATCTTTTTGCAGTATGTATCTGTACCAAATCATTATGCTTTATACCTTAAACCAATAGCAGTGTTAAATGTCAGGTATATCGGAAAATGGTCATTTACTCCCTCATCAAAGATAAACAGTCTTCTAATTTGAACAATCCTCCTCAATAATTCTGAAAGTAAAGAAACCCCCCTTTTCAGGATAGATCTGATTTCTGGTTATGTACTTACTTCAAAAATACACTTTTTATTGCCCCTGTGCACTAAATCCCTTTATATCACAATATATTTGCTTTCCCATAACTTTATAACTTCATACCTAATTTTTATAATTTTAAATCTATTGTTCTTTTTAATGAGAGTGCAGTGCGGTCATTAGTTAGCTAGAGAAATAATCTCAGTATCTATATTCATTACTTCAACAACCCTAGCCCTAGCCCTAGCCTTAGCCTTAACAATATGAATTCCACTACCCAATTGATGTTTTTGAAGACAGGAGTAAAGGACTTACAGTATCAAACAAGGCACATGGCACACATTCACATTGACACAAGAGTTCTTTAATTGAAAATATGTATTATTACCAACAAGCCACTTAGTCAGCAGTTTCTTTTTAAATAATTATCAAAGTTATGTTCGTTAGATTGGTTCAGCCTTTCAGCAGAGAAATTTGGTAATAAGAACTGTATCAAAAGTCTTAGAATGTTTCATAACTTTAGATTTTGAAATTCTGCTTTTAGGAATTAATTCATTTCTAGGAATAATCATGAGTGTGCATAAATATATTACCATACAGTACTTTAGAGTATTATTTCTAATAGGGAAGAACTAGAAACAAATTTTCAACAAATACAGGTTTAGCAAAATATATTACGATAATTCACCCGATCGCATACTATCTGGCTATTAAAAATGTAGAATACTTCAGGACAGGGAAAAGTGTGAACAGTATATATTTTAGTGAAAGAAACCAGCTTACAAAACAGTTTGTGATGATCTCATTTAGAAAAATGTGTTTATATTCATAGATAGAGCAATTTTAGAAAAATAATCATTAACATTTAAAAGGGTTGTCTCTAGATCGTGAAATTATGAGTACATATCATTTTCCTTTTTTGGTGGGTTATCTGTATTTTCTAAGTCTTCTAAGTTTTCTATGAAATGAAAATGGATATTTTCATGATATGAAAACTGCGATAAAATTTAGAGAAAAAGATTAATTCCTTGAGAAAATACTTAAAATTTGAGCATAAAATTTGAGTCTTCTATACAGTGTCATTCCTCTAAGAATTCAGTTTGAGCAGCTTCCCCAGGAGAGGTGGGAGTCCCAAGGCCGCCTCCCATTTGGAGCGTTGCTGGAGGCTGTGGTTATGTGGAATCCAGTTTGGGGAAGACTACAAAGTAACTCAAAGTTTGGGAGGTGGAAAAAATGGCTACTGGAAGATTTTATAGTCTGACCAAGAAACTCCTTCAGAGAGGATCTTGCTTCTCCGCCCACATTTTCCTCAAACAGAAACTAAGGCTACTTAAGGGCTTGTCCAAGGCCACCCAGCCGACTTAATGACAAGGTGAGGCCTTGAGTCCATGGCCTTTCTGCCCGGTTTTGTTTCTGTAATGTGCTGATTTAGACCAGCCCTTTTCATACTTTAATGTACACAGGAGATCTGTTAAAATTGCAGATGTGATCCAGGAGGGGGACTGAGAGCCTGCATTTCTAACCAGCTCTTGGGTGATGCAGATGTTAGTTGACCCGAGGAATTAGTTTAAATAACAATGGTGTAGAGCTTAGCCGATTCTGGAGCCACTCTTGCTTTTCTGTCATAGTTCTACCAGCTGTCTGACTGTTATATTACTGTGTTTCAGTTTCCTCATCCTCAAAATAAATAGTGTAATACTTAATTCAGGATTTTCATGAGTGTTTAATAAGTTATTACACGTTAAATGCTTTAGTTGAATAAAACAGCAATTTTATTCTATTCTCTAGAGCAAGCAGCGGGTGAAGTAGGGTTCGACGAATGAATGAATAACCTTTGCAGAAAAGTTCTTTCCGGGCGTCTAGAGTCTGCGAAACAAGAAGGAGGGCTCTTAGATGGGGAAGAGGCCCACCTCCAAGAAAGTTGTTTCCACCCGGGGGATAGATGGGCCCTCAGCGCCCGGAAGCCGGCCTGCCTGTGCCCGGCGGACCAATGTGGCCGCCGGGGAGTGGGGGGAGGGGGAGAGCCCGCCAGCCCTTTCCGTCTGCGGCGCCTACGGCCCCGCCCCCTGAAACGTTGCGTCGTTCGAGCATTCCACGGTTGCTACCTCGTCGCGAGGGGCGGGGCGCCTGTCAGGGAAGCGGTCCGCGCGCCGGCGCGGGCGGGCTGGGGCTCCGCTGCGCAGTGCCAGCGCCAGCGCCAGCACCAGCACCAGACCCGCGCTCTCCGGCCCTCCGCCTGCGTTGTGTCTCGCGAGCCCGCACTCCTGCCTGCCTGTGTGCTGCCCGAGTATGGAGCTGCTGTGTTGCGAGGGCACCCGGCATGCGCCCCGGGCCGGGCCAGACCCGCGGCTGCTGGGCGACCAGCGTGTCCTGCAGAGCTTGCTCCGCCTGGAGGAGCGCTATGTGCCCAGCGCCTCCTATTTCCAGTGCGTGCAGAGGGAGATCAAGCCGAAAATGCGGAAGATGCTGGCGTACTGGATGCTGGAGGTACCGCCCGGACAGGGTCTCCCCTCCCCCGCCGCCCCTACGTCCTCTGCTCCGGACGTGCCGGGGCCGCCCGGTGGGGACATCCCGGTCCCGAAAACAACCAGCAAGATGCTTCGGTGGCCCAGACCCCTGGGCCCGGCCTTTCACGCGGGCACCCTGGCCGACAGTTTCCGTGGTGTCCCTTTCCCTTCCCCATTCCTGACTGTGATTGCCAGTCGTTTGGCACCCAAGTTAATCCTCTTTTCGGGTAGGGTAATCCCCTCTCGCCCCTCCTGCTTTGCTCAACGTCTCCTGCTTCTCTCCCTTGCTTGATCTTCTCGGGAGCGTATGCCTGGAAAACCCTGGGCTCCACCGCCTCCGCCCCAGAGCCGGTTCCTGTGTCTGTCGCGGGGTTCTGGCGGGGAAGGCGGTGGGGGTGGCGCGCGCGCTGTTCCGGCCGTCAGGGAAATGAAAAGTGCGGGAGCCAGGGCGGGAGTCCCCTCCCTTCCCCTTGGGTGTGTGCGATGGGTGATGGTAATAGGGGTAAGGTAACCAGCTCTTTGGCTACCTTGTATGACTCTTCCTTTCCCCCCTTCGCTGTGGGGGAGGGGAGTCTCAGTTTGGAATCCTTAAGGAAGGGACGCTTTGGCGTCCCTCCCTCCTGCCGCCCCCCACCCTCGGAGGGGGAGGAGGCAGCGCAGAGGAAGTAGGGGGCGTCACCTCGGGGAAGGCGCATCCTCTGTTTTAGTCCTTGTCTAAGTACTTTTAGCCCATTTTACTCCCTAATTCATTTCCCTTCAGACCCTGCCCTCCTTGCGTGCTGCTGCGTTTCCCACCCCCTTGCCCCAGAAGTGACTGTGCACCTTCCCCCAGGTGTGTGAGGAGCAGCGCTGTGAAGAGGAAGTCTTCCCCCTGGCCATGAACTACGTGGATCGCTACCTGTCCTGCGTCCCTACCCGCAAGGCTCAGTTGCAGCTCCTCGGTTCGGTCTGCATGCTGCTGGCCTCCAAACTGCGAGAGACTAAGCCCCTGACCATCGAAAAACTGTGTATCTACACCGACCACGCTGTCTCTCCCCGCCAGATGCGGGTTCGTGTCTAACCCCCCTCTCCCCCTCCCACCACATACTGCCTCCTCACCAGGAGAAGGAAAACTAAGACCTCAGAAGGTTTCTCTTCTCTGGAGAGGGATCATGGCTTGCGGAGGCTGTTTTTTGCTTAAACAAAAGATAGGGCAGTGTCCTGTGATGGTCATGGTAGAGCTGCCAGCATGAACAAAATCCCCTTCTCCTGACCTCCAGGGGGTGCCACTCCTTCCTGGTCTTTCCCCCAGATAGCAACAAGTCAAACTGCTTGTCTACACTCACTAGTACTTTGCCTCTGGGTTTACACAGCCACCATGAGTTATTTATTGGCAGCAGAAGGACATGCCTGCACACCCCCACTGGAGTGGGGGAGTGGAATGTGCTTCATGTGGGGGAGGGGGGCTCCCTTGGTTGAGTATCCCAGTGTGGACTTTGTGATAGAAAAGCCTCTGAGAGTGGATTAAAGCCAGGCCCTGATTGCTCTAGGGAAGGGCCCAGGAGTTTCATCCCACCTTCTTTCCTTCCTCTTCTATCCCAGAAGAGACAAGCCCTTCCTAATCCTATATTCTCCCTGTCCTGCTTCTGAGGAACTTGAGCAGCTGCTTAGGGCCCCGGTGGAATCATCCTTTTCCGCCTTAGTCAAAGACTAGAGCTGAGGGGCAGCCTGGGAGCTGAGCTGCAGCTGCTTCCTATGTGATAATGATGCCCCCTCCCCGGCTGGCCCGCCCACTCTGACCAAGGTCTTTCATAACTCTGTGGGGAGCTGCTGTCACTCCTGTGGTTTGGGAAGTGGCTCCCTGGGCCTCTTGCTGGGAACTTAGGCTGGGCTCTTCCTGAGGCCAGGCAGAAGAGTTGCGGCTTCTCTTTCCTCACTGAACCTGGTGAGGCAGTGCTGGGATGTGGAAGGGGTTACTTAGGGTGTGCAGATTATCTCCCAAGGGGCTCGGGGGAGAGGGTGGGTGAGCTGGCACCTTCTTCCACCTTGCACTACAGCCAAGTCTTCTCCTGACCCTGAGAGGAGTCTCTGGGCCCCATCTCCTGGGGGAGGAGGGCAGCATGCAGGCTGCTGTGATTGGCTGGCGGGGAAGCCAGGGTACTGGGGCCCCCGACTGCTGCTTGTGGAGGAACAGGATTCCTCTTCCTGCCAAGTAGCTCTCAGAGATGGGAGCAGGAGGCCCCACAGTTCTTTGTGATGAATCTGGTTGTTTTTTGGCCAGTCTGAAGGTGTTCGTTCCAGGGTCGAGGAGCAAGATGTTTTGGAGGGGTTTGGACTGGAAGGTAGAAGGGACTTCCTTTTATGAAAAGATGGGATGGTATATGTGCCTTTGTGTGAGGGAGCTTTTCAGAAAAGGCAGAAGTACTCTTATCCCACTCCCTCTGCCTGAGCTGGAAGTGGAGCGTGCTGATGCCTTCCTGGAAGGTCAGAGTTGGACGGGACCTCAGAGAACTCCATTAAATCCAAAGCCTTGTGCAGCAGAGAAGCTCAGGCCAAAGGAAGTTATAGAGTCCTACCTCAGCATTACAATGAAAAGGATGAGGAGAGTCTGGGCCCTTTAACTAGCCCAGGTGGCCAAGGCTGGGATATGACAGAAGCTGTCAGCTCCTGCAGCTAATTGTGCCCAGGGGTATGTTTTGTGCCAAGCTAGAACTGAGGTTCTTAGGGACTGTGCAGATGCAGGGTAGGGTAACTGCTTGCCTTCACCCAGGACCCCAGGTCTCCCTACAGGAACCCCCCCCCCCAAGTTGCCTTCTAGATGTTTCCTTGAAATCTAGGTGTTTTTTGTTCACTTGAGTTAGAATCCTGTTTGGCCACTGGGACAAGCAAAGTGAGTAAAATGCCAGCTTTTTTGGGCTGACTTCTGGCTCCAGGCAAGGTTATTTTCTGTGGGGCTCTGTGAGGCTTGGGCCGATTTGGGAGGATGACACCTAGGCACCAGCCAGGAGAGGGGAGCTGTGGCTGGGGGCCTAGAAGAGTATGGGTGGGGTTGCCATTTCTGCTTCAGTAAGGGATCAAACCCACTAGTTCCTTCCTGAGATAAAACAATGAAGAAATCCTCCTATGTGCAACTCAGAAATAGGGCCAGGGCTGGAAACCCCAGAGGAGTAGATTGGGGTGGGGTTCCCAACCTCCCTCTAGCACCTAGCAGGGTGCCTAGGCTCCAACAGGTAGAGAAAGGCCTTGTTCCTTCAGGGATCATCTGGACCTATCCTGTCAGACCTGGCTCCCACTTTTCCTGAGACACTCTGGGTTTCTAAAGGGAAAGGTGTGTGGAGTGGGGTACTATACCTCAAGATCTACCCCAAAGTCCCAAGGGGACGTGGGTTGCATTGAGCAATGTGCCCTTTGAGGAACCTCGGGGAAGCTTAGGGGCTGTGTCACACCAGGCATGGCCTGCTCACTGCCCTTTCTTCAAGAGGCACAGGCTTGGCTGGGCTGCAGAGTTTGGGAAGAGGCTAGTGATGGCCTCCCCATAAACAGATCCTCAGGATTATGGAGATTCTGAAGGGATTCCGCTTCACCCAAGTGTCAAGTTCACGGTGATGCTGCTGCTGTAATCTTTTCTTTCAGCCCTGGTTCAAGAAATGTTCAGAGCCCTGGGTGAAGTCAGGACAAGTCCTGATTTATTAGCTCCAAAAAGATAACCAAATAGTATTTAAAGAAACAATACATATAAAGCATGTAGTTCTGGCACCCAAGCAGAGGATCAGTAGGTGCTTAGAAAGTGCCCCCCTAGCTCTTTCGGACTCTGCACCCCACACTGCCAGTTCTTAACCCCAGAAGCAGAACTAGGGTCTTGACCTTCGAGTTGGATGGACTTCCCTGCCTGTGAAACTTCTGCTTTATTCCCTCCCCTTTTTCTTCACCCACTGACCCCACCCTTTCACCCACCCTCCAGGACTGGGAGGTGCTGGTCCTGGGGAAGCTCAAGTGGGACCTTGCCGCTGTGATTGCCCATGACTTCCTGGCCCTGATTCTGCACCGGCTGTCTCTGCCCCGAGACCGACAGGCCTTGGTCAAAAAGCATGCCCAGACCTTTTTGGCCCTCTGCGCTACAGGTAAGAACCCTATGCACATTTTCGTTAAATCAAGAAAATCAGAATACTTGAGTGAGAGGTTAACTAGGAGATTCTGGTTTATATTCCCGTCAAGCTTTGAAAATGATATCCCCTCTGAACACCCAGTTGCTGTACAGAACAGCAGCAGAACATTATCAGAGCTCTTTGGGACCTTAGAGACCCCCTCTATGCTGGAGTGGGCACCAAGGGCTTAGAAATGACTTGCCCAAGGTCTCACAGTAAGTTTGGAGAATCCAGGTCTTTGGACCCATTTTGTTTCCAGAACAGAGAGGGACTGTGGTGTCTGGCCAGGGTAACTTATGGGCCACTTTGGGCCTGACCTATGAAAGTCTGCTCTTCACAGTACCCTCTGTAGGAAAGAGGCCTTTGCTTACCCTTCTTTGTCACACCACCACTTGTTGCTGGGTTTCCCACTATGTCCCCTGCTCTGTTCACACTGCCTGACACCTGAGGACTAGGAAGTCCATGCTGGTGGTTATCCTTAAATGCCTCCTTGCCTCACTGTTCTCTCCCTTTCCAAGATTACACCTTTGCCATGTACCCGCCCTCCATGATCGCCACAGGCAGCATTGGGGCTGCAGTGCAAGGCCTGGGTGCCTGTTCCATATCCGGGGATGAGCTCACAGAGCTGCTTGCTGGGATCACGGGCACTGAAGTGGTGAGTGCTGGGCAGCTGGGCAGCAATCTGTCATTCACGAAGCGCTGTGATTCCCTGAGCCTCCAGCAGAGGGAAGTGTTGATCCCACAACCTCCTCTCCACGGCTGTTCATATGGCCCACCCTTGGGGCTTCCGCGACCTTTTTTCTCTTGCCTTTTCTGGAGAAAAGCATTGGGTGGGTTTGGAGGGCACTATCCCTGGGTGCCCTTTCTTACCAAGTGGTATGCCAGAGTGGGGGTGGGGGGGCTCAGTGTCAGATGCAGTACTGCTCTCACACCCTCTTGCCACATCCTCTTGTCAGTTTCTAAGAACTGAAGGCTAATTCCTGGGGCTAGGCTGTGGCCTAACCTCCCCAGACTTCCCTGTGTGCTGGGAGGTGTCCTTCCCCAACACCTGTTGCCAGATGATAGAAGGGGAGGAAACAGCCTTTAGCTCCAAAAAGGGCGTCCTCTGTTCCAGTCAGCAACCCCTCCTCACTACTCCCTGTGTTCCCAGGACTGCCTGCGGGCCTGTCAGGAGCAGATTGAAGCTGCTCTCAGGGAGAGCCTCAGGGATGCTGCCCAGACCTCCGGGAGCCCAGCGCCTAAAGCCCCCCGGGGCTCCAGCAGCCAGGGGCCCAGCCAGACCAGGACTCCCACAGATGTCACAGCTATTCACCTGTAGCCCGGGAGAGGCCCCCTCGAGTGGCCACTGATAGCAGAGGAGGGGACACCGCCACTCCCCTCCCTGCCTACAGAATGAACCGCGCCGCATCTGAAGCCCGAGGGGGCTCCTTCCTATTTGCCCCTCACAATGCCCAAGGGGTGGGTCTCACCTATCCCTGCAGTGTGCACTAAGGGGCCTGGCTGGCCACGTCTCAGTGGCTGGTCAGGCTCCTCTTCCCTGGTGTCTGAGCAGCTCAGTTCCTTCCCATTGCAGCTGGCTGTGGGCCAGGCTGGTCTAAGACAAAATCCAACTAGGTAAAATATATGCACCAGCATTCCTTTTTGAGGCCCCTCTGACTCTGGACTCTCATGTTCTCAACTGCCAAAATGCCCCAGTGCCTTCTAAAGGTGTCGTGCCTTCTAGAGTTACTGCATTTGGATTGGGGTCTTCCTGAAGAAATTTCAGATGTTCTGATAGACACGTGTGAGAGGAAACAGTCTAGACAGCCCCTCTTAACACACTTTGCAGGCCCTGCATAATCCTGCTCACAGCTATGCCTAGAGGGAGGGGCCGGAACTGACCAATTCCTCCTTGCTTTGCTTTCAGCTCAGCTTGTGTGTGATTGAGGGAGGTAGTGCTGAAGGAAGAGGTTGTTTTAATTTATTGATTGCTTTGAGTACAACTGTATGAGGGTGTGGTGGGCCCCATCTACCCCACCAACGGTGGTAACCCTGGTGGTTGCTGCATCTCTCCCCTCTGCTGCTGGCTAGAGTATCTTTGTGGCCGAGGAGCTGCTATAGCCTGGGGTGGGGTGATGCCCTCCTCTCCCTCTGGCTCTCTGCCCCATCCTTGGGGGAAAAGGGGAAAGAAACGGGCAGCCCTGGAGGTGATAAGTCTCCTGTGAGGAGGGAGGCAAGCCCTATTGACACAGGTCTTTCCTAAGGCTACAAGGTCCAGGCTGGTGGCCCAGGACCATCATGCTACCTTAATAAAGATTCTGGAATAAAATTGGCTTTGGCTTTGGCTTTTTGGATTGGGTAGTTTTGTGAATAAAAGCTTATTTCTAGATTGCAGGAGGTTATGGAGGGTGAAAACCAATGGTCTCAAGCAGGGGTCACTGAAGCCCTTTCGGTAGAGGATCAGAGTAAGTATTTCAGGCTCTGGGCCTTACAGTCTCTGCCCCAGAAGTAGTTCTGCTTTATGTGATGTATTTGTTCCTAAAAATCACTGCACTATGCAAACTTGCATAATAAAAACCACAGGGTTTGTGGGAAAAATGGGGTTTGGGGCCCAACACTTGAAACTTAGTGACATTTTTGAAAAAGAAAATAAAGAGGATAGCGATTTTTACATATTAAATGGTTAAGACTCTCCTAACTACTATAAATGTGTGTCCTTATCTTGAAAAACACCTAAAAGTTTGCTTGTGGAAGGGAAGCCTGAAAGGATGTGGGAAGAGTATAACACCAGATGTGGGTGTGGCTCCCACCCCAGGAGGCAACACAGTCGCTGGTACATGCCTGAGGGCTGTGCCTTTGTGTTATCTGCCTTAGGTCAGTTGGGTGTAGTGTTCAGCTCCCGCCCAGTGTTTCTCAAGGACAAAACTGCACAGAAAGAAACAAGCTTGTTTTGTGATCAAACTGTTCCCCAAATACAATAAATGGGTTGGAACAGATCCACATGTAACAAATGTGTGTGACTGGGACAGTGTGAGAGCAGGCTGTATTGACTGCTGTCGCAGCAGGAAAGTGCAAACGGATGGGTGTGGCTCTGTTCTGATCATTTTGCTTATGGACACTAAAATTTGAATTTCATGTACTTTTTACCTACCACCAAATATTGTTCTTTGATTTTTTCCCAACCATTTACAAGTGCTAAAAAAGTCATTCTTAATCCATGGGCTATAAGCAAAACGACGTGTGACCCTGGTTTGCCAATCCTTGTAACACTTTCATTAGCCACGACAGTCTGACTGGACTCTGATGTTTTTTGCTTCTAACTCCGCTTTCCTCTAGGGGCTTTCTCCGGTTGCTTCACCATCTGCAGCTGAGAGGAGACCATCTGGTGGTTGGCATTCTCTCACAGCAAGCTGTCAGGGGAAGCAGAGAGTGTGCCCCTTAAGGGCCAACAGGGTGGGTATACCCTGATTAAGAGAGGGTCCTCTGTATACTGGGTAAAAATACAATTCTACACAGAACAGGGAAGAGTAATTTCCACCCCTACTGGTCACATCAAAACAGAAGTTCAATAAATACTTGCTATTGATTTTATCTATACCCCAGTAACTTGACACAGCAGGCTGAGATGATTACTTACTTTCAGCCCCAGCTGGGGAGCGGAATCGCATGTCAGGTCTCAGAACCAGGTCATTCACTCAGGCCTAGAATGAAAAAGGGAGCCCGGCAGACCCTCAGTCCTCTGCCAGGTACTGGGAAGTCACAGCTGCACAAGTCCTCTCATCGTTCTGATCTGGGTTTGCAGCTCTCACGGCTCAGTGTCATGTTTAGTCACCGACAGGGATCCTGATGTGCTCCCATGGCCCTCGGGCAGGGAAGAGGGACTGCTTCCTCACTCCATGGTAACGGGAACATCTTCCACATCTCGGGGGACTGCGCTCTGAAGCTCACGCCTGACCTCGGGGGACACTTGTGGATGGGGCTGCAAACGGAGCAGTTCCAGGAGGGCCTCCTTCTGCTCTGTGGCCAGGTCTGCCTTGTAACGCTGGGCCAAAGTCAGAAGGCACTGGTGCCAGAGCACGGGCAGTTCACGCTTCTCCGTCCGGAAGCCCAGAAAGTGGAAGACCAGGGCATCCAGCACGCGGTAGGGCAGCGCGTACTTCTTATCCAGCAGCAGCCGCAGGAAGATGCTGTTGGCCCCGCTGTATTCCATCTCAGCAATTTTCAGCATGGCTGCACTGGAGGGGGAGGAGGGAGGGGTGGCGGCGGGGGAAACGTCAGAAAAAAGATTCTACCCCTCCTCCGTCCCTTACGTTGGGTATTCCTCAGGGGCCATCCCAGGCTGCCTTCTCACCCTTGATCTCAACCATACTCCCTTGACTCAGCTACCGCCTCCACACCATTCACTGCTTCGATGCTCAAATCCCTACCTCTGGCTCAGACTATCTCTGCAGCTGGCTAGATTGTTCACAAGTCTCATCATCTCCACCATGCTTACTATCTTCCCATGTTCCCAAGTCATTTAACTATTACCTGAGCAACTTCTATGTGCCTGGCACTGGATTCTTCTCCCCGTGGAACTAAGATTCTACTGGAGTAGGGACACACTCACTGGCTTAAGCCACAAAACCTAGGGCTGTTCTTAGCTCCTTTCCCACTCTGTCTCCCCAACCCTCCACACCCCAATGTAGGAGAGTGTACAATCTGGATATGTACCAGCCAATCATCCTTCACTCCCACCAACTCTACCTGGAGTGCAGCACAGGGATGGAACATTTGGTGATGATGCTACCCACGATGATGGCTTCACGGAGGGTACAGGTGCCCGACTCACACAGTGGGATCAGGATCCCTGGGGAGGGTCGGAGTGGTAGTCACTTTGAGCCCAGGGTGAGAGAAAGGAGACAGAGCAGGAAGCAACCATAACCCACTGTGCGCCTCCCCCTACTTCAGAGAGTGCCACCTAAGTCAGACCTGCAGCTCAGCCGGCCTTTTCTTAACTGCTTCCTGGGTTCCCACCTTTGAACCAGGCTCCTGGCTTGAACAGGGCCTTCTTGAGTGCCATGTAGAGGTGGAAGTTGAGTCGTTTGTACTCAGCTATGTCATCTCGTACCCGGGGGAGCAGGACGAGGTTGTAGAAGCGCTGGGCCATGCGTTCCTTCAGGTTAGAAGCGAAGATCCTATTTTGGGGGTTGAGGGAAGGGATGGAAAATCACTTGATACTCTGAAGCTGGTCCTTTAAATATGGCTGTGGATGGTGCAAGCAAAAGATTCGAGGAATGTGAGGGAGTGTGTGACTACGTGCATGCGACACCCAAGTCTGACGACAGGGGGAGCAGGAGCTACAAGAGATACCGAAACAGGGTAAGCACTGTGTTCTCCAGAGCTCTTCCGAAATGATGGCCGCTCAGCTGTCCACCTTCCTCTGCCCACCAGAGCTCCTCTTTACCCTGCTGTCATGAGGGGCTTGAGCACATCTGGGGAGCCACAGATTTCTGAGGCCACACCAGGGTGTATCCCAGTAGTTACAAGCCTCTCTAGAAACCCATCACAGGAGATTCTTACAGGGCCTTGGTCCCAAAACATAAAACAGTAAAAGCTGGGAAAGTGATAGAAGCTTAGAAGAGAGCTCCCGGGCAAAGCAAAGAGGAAATGGCAAAGGCTTGCCTGTCCATCTTGTGGCTTGGATCTGACCCTCATCGACACACCCAAAGCCATCTCCACCCCCAGCTTTTCTACCTCGTGGCTTGGTACATGGCAGCTGCAGTCCAGGCCTCCGGCTCTGTGACATAGAGGATTTGCTCCCAATTGGAAAGTGCAGGGATGATTTTAAACGCTTTAGGCAGCTTTCCGCTGCGGTACTTAGATAACACCTGGAGATGAAAAGGCAAGAGCGTCACCTTGTGCTTTTCACATCTTCGCCCAATCCTCACAACGATCCTATAAGGAGGTTCCTCCTCCTCATTTTTCAGATGGGAAAACCGAGACCAGAGTTAAGTAACTAACCCAAGGTCACCAGGTCACTAAGTGGCAGAGCAAGAACAGGAACCTAAGCATTCTCACTCATGTTTGCTCTCTGCCGAAGGGCCTTATCTGTAGATGTGAGCACCCAAAGCCTCAGGGACTGTCACGGCCCTCCTCTTGGCTCTTACCTCCCGGACTCCTCTGTAAACCTCCAGGACCCGGGGGTCCAGCTGTGGCATAGGGAAGCCCGACACCTCTGACATGACTGTCTCAACCTCTGTCTGCTTCTCAGTCAGCTTCTCCATGATGATGTCAGCCAGGGTACGCCTAAGATTAGGGGAGGTGCAGAGGGAAAGGAGGAGGGAGTGCTGTGGTCACAGGCAAGGAAGTTCGAGACTCCCCACACAGTCCCATGTGAACTTCATAATCTGTGATCTGGCTGGGATGTGGTGTCACTCTAGGCACACTCACCTAGCACTAGAACTGCCACAGAGTACAGAGTATAAAGGACCGGAAGTCATTCAACTAAGGACAAAGCTGGAGGTTAAGAATCTGGACTCTGAGGCCAGTCTGTATGGGTTCAAATCCTGGCTCTTCCACTTCCTGCATGAACCTGAGTATGCTATTTGTTAGAGATGAATTTCCTTGTCTGTAAAACAGGGCAATAACAGTACCTTACTCCTAATTTAAGATTAAATAATTCAATGCATGTATGTTATTTGTAATTAGCACTAAGCAAGTGTGTAACGTGTGGCCAGTTTCAAACATGCCCATCAGATGTTGAGGATGCTCCAATTACAAGATCCTAGTTTAACACATCTCAACTATATACTAAGATTTCAAGTAGCTGGGCTCAGCAGGGAGAAACTATAGCATAAACCTCCCCCCATTTAAAATTATTGAAGTCAAAATTTATGAAAATATCCCTGCAATTGTTATTTTTCTCAGGCTCCTTAACAAAATATATTCAGCATAATCTTTGGTAATGGTAGTTATTACATTGGGCTTTGGTAATAATGTCTGCAGAGGCGTAAAGTATACATAAGCCCTCAGTTAATGCTGTCAATAGGTTCTCGGAAACTGTGATTTTACATGAAATAATGAATAATGAAACCAGGTTCTCAACTTGTTTTTTCCTCACAACAGGATGATGAAATGTTGTTGAATAAAACACATTATTCAAGGACATGCTGTATTTAAAACTGTTCCTGTTTTCTGAGGACCTTTTCAAAGTCAGGCATGGTTCGTGCAACTTTCCAGATATTTTCTCAGAGGCGGCTGCACAATGCTTTTGTGAGTGCTAGTGTTCTCCTTATACAGACATGGGAATGGACTAAGAGAGGCTAATAACTCACCCAAGGCCTCACAGTTGTCAAGTAGGGGCAAAGAGTCAAACCCTGTCTTACAGATTCTAAAATTCAGGTGCTTTAGGGTATACTAGAATGTGCCCCCAAACTAAATGGCCTCCGCCTGCTAGAGTTCATGTGGGCCTAGGTCTGTTTGCTAAAGATGCCGCTGTCATTTTCTAAGACTGTCCCTGTTTCTAGTTGCTTTCCTCAACTATTTATTGCAAGTTGGAAAATCATTCTGTCAAGTTTGTCAGAATTATCTGTTAAAAAGGAGTGATGAGGTGCTAAGAACCTGAGAGGCTCTCTGGACAAGCACGTAATTCCAAACACGCACTCTATGACACTTATTTCGGCTGCTCTGCATCAATCTGGGAAAGAGGGCCCATGTCTTCATTTTGCATGCAGAAATAAGCTGCAGAAATCAGTCAGGCCTTCCTGTCTCTTCACAGTATTATTAGCAATGAGGGGGCGCTAACCCAAAATAGCCGGAAGTTGAGGGACCTTAATCTAGACTCCCCTCCCCTGGGCTAAGTCTTTGGGCTCAGGAGTTTGGCCACAGGAGCTTAAATGCCTACTTGCTTTGGAGCTGACATTAATTTATTATAGATTAGAAGAAATTAGTGGTTCTAACTGGGGACTAATACCGTTCCCCTGTAGACATCTGGTAATGTCTGGAGACATTTCTGGTTATTACATTTGGGGGGGGGGAAGGTCTCTATTGGTATCCCAGGTCAGGGATATTGCTGAACCGCCTACGATCTACAGGATGGCCTCCACAAAGAACTATGCTGTCCAAGATGCCAGTAGTGTCAAGGTTGAAAACCCTGGATTAAACAGTTTCAGATAGGAAAGCAACTTGGCCAAGAAAACAGAACTTTCCATTGAGAAAACTGAGTCTAACAAAACCAAAACAATGGGATGGATCTCTAGAGACATAAAAAGATCCATCTGTTTCTCCCAGTAATCTGGGGAATTCTAGAACACATGGACAGAAAGGGAGGAGGTACTCTGAGTCTGGGTCATTCTCAGAATGGCTCTTTGAGGATGGGCCGATTGTCAAGGTGCTGACACCAAAAATAGTAATGCTTGGACCCTTCCCCAAGGGAGGCACTCCAACAATGGTTTTGAAAAGGGCATATACTTTCCTGTTGGAAGATGCTATCAGAACCTACTATCTTAAACTGAGGCCATCCCAGCCCTACCTGGCAGGAGGGTTCTTGTTCATGAACATCTCAATGGCACGCTCATCCTCGGGGTCCACAACCACCTCTGCATGGTGGACTGCCCCTGTCATTGTAGCAGCCTTCTCCAGGGTGGGCCATTCCTCGTCATCTGATCCATCCTGGGGTATTCCTGGACCTAGCAGAGGGGAGATGAACTGGATGAGCAAAGCAAACAGTGGATAGGGTATTTAGAGTCAATTTAACTCAAATCTGCACATAGGCTTGTATAGATACAGATTTGTGCAGTGAAACTGATAACCTATATCTTCTGCTTATCACGTCACCAGAGCTTCCAATCTTGAGAAATAAAATGTATATGTACGAAATAATGAGGAAAGCAATGCCAATAAAGCTTGCACTCCAGGTAGGTAATAAGACAGTAGGTAGTGTTCCAAACACTGTTCCTAACCCTCATAATCCTCCACGATAGGTTTATTACCACATCCAGTTTCAGATGTGGATACAACAGCACAGGAAAGTTCAGTAATCTCTCTACGGAAAGTAGTTTGGGTGTAGAGTGAGCATTCTTCACCTCTATTCTACATACATGGTAGGGGTAGACCACATGCTAAAATGAGTGGTACAGACAGTAGAATAGAGGCACTCAGAAGATGCTGCGTGGAAAGGATGATCAGGATCTCGACAAGCTAGAGGGGTGTTCCACACCTGGGTAATAACACTAGCAAAAGGGCTTGGTGACAACTGTCTGTTATGCCGTAGCAAGAAATGAGACTAGGGCCTCCCCGGTGGCGCAGCGGTTGAGCGCTGCGCTGTGGAGCTGTCGGCAGCGACGACACGAGTTCGAAGCCCAGCCGGGGAGAATCCCACATGGTGCGGCAGACCTCTCCTGCCTCGCCCGCTGCTCCCCTCAGCAGTGTACTTCTGATCTGCCTGTTCTGCTCCCCACTCTGTCTCTGGTGAACCCTCTCGCTGCCCCACGCCTCTGGCCTGTACCCCAGCTTGTATGTACAAATAAAATAAAATCTTAAAAAAAAAAAAGAGATGAGATCATTTAAAAAAAAATGAAATGAGACTAGACAGGTAAAGTGATGCCATAGTGTGAAGGGTCAAGCAATAGAGTTCACATTTTAGTGGATCAACCACTTGCATAACTGACTTGGCAAGTCACAACTGGTTGGGTATCTGGAAAGGGTTATAGTAATCCAAGTGGGGAGGTAAAACGCTACATGTGAATAGGGCATTAAGCACAGAGATACTGTGTGATAAAAGCTAAAGGGGAGTTGATAGTCTCCATGAGTTTAATAACTCCCAAACCAGTACCTAAAGGTGGAGCTCTGTTTGAGGAAGTAAGCCTACAGGTGATGTTTGAGGATACCTAGGGTAAGTGTCCTAGTCATGTTGAAGGAACAATGAAGCCTACCTATATGGGTGGATAAAAAGAGGGCAAAGTTGAAAGCAGAAAGGTCAGAGTGGCAATGTGGGCAGATCATTCACACAGGGCATTGCAGACTATTGTAATCCTCTGTTCATTGAGTTGAGAGTTGACAGGATACTAAATAGGCTACAGCAGTACTTCAAATGAGAGATAGCTAATGACTTGAACAGGATGGTGTTTCAATGTGGTGGTTGCACATATATATATTTTTAGGGCCAGGCATGAGAACATGAATGACTACATCTATTTTAAAGACAAAGTTAACATGCTTTCTTGACAGATCAGAAATGAAGAGGAAAAAAGGAGCCTGTCTTGAGCAAACAGAAACTAATAGACCAGGCAGACAGTGAGGATCAGTGTTGGGGCGGTTAGGATTTGTGTTGGACGTGTTAAATTTGAGATCTATTAGACTTCAAATGGGAGATGCCAAACAGGCAGCTGAAATAGAAGGATCTGGGCTTCATGGTGGATCAGGGTTAGAATATAAAGTTGGGCGCAGTTACCAAATAAATGGTATGATACTTAGTGTCAGCACCAGAATAATAAATGTATTTGATGAGAAGCAGTTCATGGACTGAATCAGTGGCATTTCAATGTTAAGGTGGAGACAAAAGAGGGTCCATAAAGAATACCTTGAGGGGAAGGAATCATAAAACAGGAATATGAAGTCTTAGAAGCCAGGTAAAAGGTACAGTAGCCAGGGGGCCAGTGTTCAATGGTGAAATACCTCTAGCTCTCAAAACAAATGAAAGACGAGATCTGAGAAATGCACTCCAGGAACTATTCATTCACATTCATATTCTCTCTCTCCCCTTCTCTCCTGGCAAGATCCTTGAAATCAAGCCCACGTCTATCTTGTTTACTTCTGTACCCAGACTATCCACACTAGAAGCCAACTGTTAAGTATATACTGAACAAATGAATAAATACTACAACTTAGTGGTATGAGCAGTCACTTCCTTTTGGTCTAACTTCCAGTGTGATTAGAAGGGAGTGCCTAAAACTAGGAGTGGGCGTAGAAGGGTTTGACCACTCTTAAGTCCACTCCAGAGCTGGGTCTCTCATTTCATTACCTTTGCAAGTGTGTAATACAGGTGACTTACTTGATTCCAAGCCATTCATCCGCCGGACACCTTACAGCCACCCACTTCCCAACTAACCACTCTTTACTCGCACCCCCAGACACTCACCTAAACGCGTGGTGCGCTCCCGCGGCGCCGCGGGTTTGCCCCCAGTGCCATGCTCGGACTCGAGTTCCTCCTGCTGCTGCCGCGCTTGCTGCAATATCCGTCGGGTCAGCCGGGGTCCCACATACTCTTCGTCCTCTTCTCCAGTTCCGCGACCCCGCCTCTTTTCCCGAGCCCCTGGGCGCACCGCGTCCCCAGCCAGGATCTGCTCGGCCAACGGGGCATGTTTTTCCTGACCTCCGGCCCCACGGGCCGCCTTAATTTTGGGCATTTCTCCCCAAAATGTTGCTGAAAAGTTTCACACGTGGGGACGGAGACAAGGTAGCCCCTAGTGCGCTTGCGCAGCGAACTACCAGTTCCCAAGAGGCCACAGGAGGATCACAGCGTCCCCTAGCGCTGGGAGGTCAGAAGTGCCCCCTGCCCCCTAAACGAGCTCACGAATTGACTCCCAAGTAAACTCAAGTGCTTTTAGCCCTGGCATTTATAGTGACGACAAGCTGAGCCACGCTTTTATAGCCTTGTGGTGCCCAGGGCGCCCAGCCAAGTCGGAATTTCCGGAGCTGCAAACCAGGGGGCAGGAATCCGGCACATGACGTCACAGCAGTGTCACCTAGGAGGCGCCCAGACACGCCCGCATTCCTCGTGGGCGCTCTGTTTTTACGTAGCTTCCGGAGCTCCTCCTTCCACCCAAGCTTGAGGTTGGGGTCTTCACTTAGTGTGACGGCCAGAAAGCACAGCTTTTCAGTTGTTTGATCCTGCCACCCGCCTGGCCGGACACCATGGGAGTGACTTGGTAGGACTGCGAGGGGTTTTGTGGGGCGGGGCTTGGGATCGTGAAGGGCCTTGGGAGCCGGGAGACTGCGGGTAGGAGGATCGTGACCAGGGTCCACTGTTCCCCAGTGAGCTGATCAAGATGTCCTCGGATTGTGTGGGTGAGGGGGACTCAGTGAGGGCAGCCGATTCTCTGGGCCTTTTTCCTCGGAGCTGCGGCCCTTTCTTCTGGAAGGCGGCAGGTAAAAGGTTTATCCCATGAGCTCATCAAAGGTTGTGTACCTCCCCATGTTCCTGCCAGTGAGGCCATAGTGCTCCGGGGGTTGGAATTTAGGGTCCGAAATAGAATGTTCAGATTGAGACCTAGCTACAGGCAGGCTGGAAGGAATGGGGATTAGGCAATCAGGGGACAGTATCTTTTTTAGGTTTTTGCTTGCACCTCACTACTGCCACCAGCTGTAGTTAAATCAACTTGATTTTGGTTCTCGTTTGGTTATTTTGAGATCTTGAGTCTAGAGAGAGAAAAAAGAAGCTACAGAGAATTAGGAGATAGGTGTTCAGGATCTACTTCCAGCTATGCTTAATTACATGGTAGATCTAGTTTCTGTGGGCTTATATCTCTGACATGTTATCAGGATGTCAGATAAAAGTATGGCCCTAATGCTCTTAGAGGTGTTAATTCCAAAATACTAGATTAGGACTTTGAAAATAAATACATTGGTAAATGTGAGCATCTTTCCAGAGAGCACTGGCTGCCAGGAAATCAGTTGGCTCTAAGATTCTCATAGAAAAGCCTTTTTGAACTACCTTTCCTGATAACCTGGTAAGCAAGTTTCACAGTGATTTTACCCTTGTTTCCTACAGTGGACATTATGATCCTCCTTTAAATCCTTCAGCATTAGAGGGATGTGTGAGGGATGGGGATGAAAAGTTTGCATCACAGAGATTTGCAACTTTGGAGGCCCCTGTTCATTTCAGTGGAGGCAGCAGAGGGAAAGGACTCTCTCTTGGGATCCTTCTCAACATTTTCAGAATCCTAGGACTTCTTTCCCCAGTAGCATCAGTTTAGGGATTCATTTTTATTACAAAATAAGGCACATCATCACTGTGGCTTATCAGTAGTTTTTGATGGCAAAGAGTGACAAATTTTAGCAACAGTAGGATTTTACCTTAGAGCTTCATTTATGATAATAAAATAATAGTTTCTCACAAAATTCAATCACATGACTGTCTTTATGATTTTTATATAGTAAAGCCCTATCTGTGCTATTATTCACCAATGTTTTCTTTTAAATCTATTTCTTAAAAGTATTTTGACAGGCAACTGCTTACCTAGAGAAGCAATCTAGTGTGGTGGTTAGGAGCCTGGACATGGGACTAGTTTTCCTGGCTTTGAATCTTGGCTATGTGACACCACACTGTGTCACCTTGTCCTTGTTTCCTTGTTTGTAATTGGGAGAGAAATAATAACGTCTCCTACAGGACTGTTGGAAAGATTTGAAGAGTTAAGTCATCTAAAGTCCTTTAGATACTGCCTGACACATCATTGGTATTTAGTGATTGTTACCTCCTGGTAACTGACACTCTTGTAATGACTTGGTCGGTGACTGTTCTAAAGGGGAAGCTACTTTCACTAACCATAAAAGGAAAAATTCTAGATAACATTTGATGATTCATTGTTTTGATTAAATTCTTTTAAATCACTCCCAAAGATTATAAGTGAAGACATGATTTCCCTTTGATCCTGGGACTATTGACTAGAGCTTTCTGCCCTGATGGACGTGTTCTCTATCAGCACTGTCCAGCCACATGTGGCTCTTGAGCCCTGGAAATGTAGATAATGCAACTGAGAGTTTGACTTTTTAATTTAATTTGTTTGGAAATCGTTACGTGTGGCTTGTGTCTACTCTTAGAGAGAGCCAAAGTTCAAAGTGTTAGAGAGTAGGTAAAAACATACAAATCCCAAACTGAGGTTTTCTCTTTGATATAGTCAGAACTAAAAGAGTTGCAAAGGGAACCCCTTTCTCATCATAAGACTCACTGTTATCAAGTGCTCAGTGTGTCACTAAAATCCTCTCTCAAATGGTGGCACACATACCTTGCTTAGAAAATGCTAGTGCAGTAGATAGTAAATTCACTGCACTTGTGTGACAGTCCTGAGACCCATAGTCTAGTTCTTAACAAAGCTCTGGGGGATGATGGGCCACTAATTTCTTGTCGTTGAAATGGGGGTTTGGGATAGTTGGTCTCCAAGGAAACCACCTGGCCCTAATGAGTTGTGATTCTTTGGGTGACTGAGTGGCTTCGGAATGTATTTCTCTGGATACTGATGATTTGGTCCTTTCCCTTCCAGTGTGTCCCAGATGCCTGTGGCTGAGGGCAAGAGTGTCCAGCAGACTGTGGAGCTCCTCACTCGGAAATTGGAGATGCTTGGGGCAGAGAAACAAGGAACATTTTGTGTGGACTGCGAGACCTACCACACGGCTGCCTCTACCCTTGGCAGCCAAGGTCGGTGAGATGGGTCTGCAGGATGACTAGAACTTGGCTTAGAATTCATAGGTGTTCATGTTTTTCAAAGTCTTTCTACTCTTCTGCTAAGGATCGTCTTCTTTAACATGTGGCAGATGTGTGTCTGAATTCATTAATTCTTGGTCTTTCATCTCTTAGACTTGGACATGTGTTTGTTTTGTTGTTGTTTGTTTTTTTCAGTTTGCACTTTTAAAGCAGTGTTTCTCAGAGAGCAAGTGAATCCTCTCACCCCCTGTACCTCTGGCCTACATCCCTGTTCTTGTATGCATAAATATATAAATACATAAGTCTAAAAAAAAGAAAAGCACTGGGAAAGATTAGATGGGCGGAAGGGAGACCACATTGTTTCTCTCCCTCTCCCTCCCACTGTGCTTTGGGCAGTGTCTTTGGCCATGGCGTCATCTCCTCGTGGGTTCTAGCTCCTGTTAGCCAGCTTTCTTTTGGGCTGTCATATCTGCTTATCTTTTCCTTCCAACCTTGGAGATGCTACTGGCTCTGTCCTGCTGCTCTTTGGCTTGCCTTCACCATCCTGTTTGGTGTGTTAGTTCTTTCAACCCCTGTATTAAATCCCTCTAGTGAAACTATTTGGTATGGGTTTTGTTTTTTTGCCTTCCCAGTATAGTTCTCTCATCTGTAAAATGAAAATAATCATAGTACTTACCTCTTAGTGGTGGCATGCTAATCAAATTAATTAATTAAAGCAAAAAACTGAGAGCTTGTCATGTAAAAAATATGTAATAAATGGTAGCTAACAGCTGTACTGAGTTTTACTGTTGTTAAAGCCACACTGCTACTATTTGTTTTTCCCTTAGACAAGAAGTCACTAAGAGTCAAAAGACAGGACAGTTACAGAAGCATTTGGAAAACAAACCGTTTGTATACAGATATGACTCTGTACCGCTTCTCTGCAACTGTCTGGCTGGGTTCTGTTTTCCTGAGCAGAACTTTACTTTTAATATGCTACAGTATAATTGGGGAGACAGCACATCCATGACCGCAGTAGGAAGACCAATAAACCTATGGTCAGAGGCCTGGATTGGGAGTTCTGCCTCGAACAGCTCCGGGCCCTACATCAGAGGTCCTGTCATTAACTAGCATTAGCACCACCCAGAGAGCTTGCTGACCCCCTACTGGAGTTTCTGATGTGGTAGGTTTGGGTGGGGCTAGGAGTTTGCATTTTTAACTGGCTCCCAGGTGATGGTGCTGATGCTGGTCTGGGACCGCTCAGCTACATTTTGCTCATCTGGAAAAGGGGGCAGTAAAACTGGTTTTGCTTGCTTCACAAATTTGTACAGATTTGAAAGGTTTTTGTTGTGATAAAAAAAATTACATTGCCTGTAAGCAACTGGAAGTGTCTTTATTTAAGAAAAAACAAAAAACCCTTAGGTCATTTTCAAATTATATTCAAGACTATAAGAACACCTGTAGACTCCTACAGTATAAATTAAGTGTGTAATTACAGTGAGTTTGCACAAGAACAGAATGACAGTTCTGCTCTGGATGACTTGTTTTTGAGGACTGACGTGTTTTGAGCTGGATTATTTTTTAATTTTTTTATTTTTTTAAAGATTTATTTTTTATTTATACATACAAGCTGGGGTACAGGCCAGAGGCGTGGGGCAGCGAGAGGCTTCACCAGAGACAGAGTGGGGAGCAGAACAGGCAGATCAGAAATACACTGCTGAGGGGAGCAGCGGGCGAGGCAGGAGAGGTCTGCCGCACCATGTGGGATTCTCCCTGGCCTGGTGTCAAACTCGCGTCACCGCTGCCGACAGCTCCACAGCGCAGTGCCCAATCGCTGCACCACCGGGGAGGCCCTTGAGCTGGATTTAGTAGGAGGTGAAGACTATGAACTGGCAGCAAGCAGTCAGGGGTGTGGGAGGCAGTTTTCTGCAGAGCCTTTTGTATTCTGGAAGTGGCAGCAGACTGGGGCCTGTGCAGTCACAACGCCCCCTGCTTCCCTTTTCCCATCTCACTCTTTTCCATTACTGTGCTTATCTCCTTACCTAAATGTCTCCTTTCCGTCTCTCTGTGGCTGAATCCTACCCTCTCTTCATACCCTGTTTCAGGGCCTTGCCCACTTTGTTCTCTTCCTATCCTTAAGTCTCTCCTACCTCCCAAAAGACTGCTGGTCTCTCCCACGAAAGCACTTTTATTTTGTCTAAGTTTTTTCCCCATCTCTCTAGTGAGATCGTCAGCTTCTTAGAGCCAGGAGCTAATAAGCCTTCTGCTTGTACTCCTCTCAAACTCCAGCACAGTGTGCTTCATACGTATTTGACATTGTGGCAGTCCATCCATTAACTTTAGTAGTTTATGAGAGAAAGGGCCTGCTTTCTATTTTTTGCCTTCTTCCATTTTCCTCGTAACCAAATGCAGATAGCTTTCCTTCCTTCTTGAAGAAAACCTATAGTAATCAAGAGAAGACATATTTCCCAGGGGCTGGGAGGGGTGAAGTGGGACTTAGAACTGTAGCTTCCTAGTCCAGATCTTGAGTTCTTTCCGCTGTGGTGTGCTGCTTGCTTCCCCAGTTGGTTAGACAGCTTCAAGTTCTCCAAGGGTTCACTGTTGTCTTTGTGGTGAAGTCCCGACTTCTTGGCATGGTGAACCAGACTTACTGCAGCCTGGCTCTGGCCTACCTTTCCAGCTTTGTGCTCAGATATCTGCCTCTGCTGCTTCCTTGGGGCCACTTCCTGTATAGGTGGATAGGATGGGCAGAAAAAGAGAGCTGCCACTTTAATTGGCATCCTCAAATACTGTTACTTTTGTTTTCCCTATTATGTAACATGTGATAGAGAAAACTATGTAAAGTCTGAGTTACTGCTCATCATCATTAAGCACCCCGTGCAAGCTAAAGACTCGAACCGTTACCAACAGTGCTAATGTTCCCTGAGTGCCCTGTCTTTTACTGTAGAGTGGGGTGGGTATTCTACATGCTGCCTCACCCACTGTTCCTCTCTGGAAAGGCTCTTGGTGAGGGGATTCCATCCAAGACTGCTGAGGTAATGCCAGATTGCCATCTGCCTTGTTCCATGCCTTTGACTCTCTTCTGGGGTTAGCTGAAAAAGGCCTTGTTGCTGAGTAGACTCTGTCCTTGCAGGTCAGTCTGGGAAGCTGATGTACGTGATGCACAACTCGGAGTACCCTCTGAGCTGCTTTGCCCTCTTTGAGAATGGCCCTTGCCTTATTGCCGATACCAACTTTGATGTGCTTATGGTGAAGCTCAAGGGCTTTTTCCAGAGTGCCAAGGCCAGCAAGATTGAGACCCGGGGCACCCGTTACCAGTATTGTGACTTCCTAGTGAAGGTGGGCACGGTCACCATGGGACCGAGTGCCCGCGGCATCTCCGTGGAGGTAAGACCTTGGTGGTGGGAGCAGAATGTACTGAAAGGGCTGCTCAGCAAAGGGTTCTGAAGATCCCTGGCCTGCTGCTTTACCTGGACCCACCTACAGAGCGTCTGTGCGCCCTGTCCCAGCATCTTTTCCCCTTCCGTCAGTCATACGGGGAATCTAGCCCCCGATGGGAAGTGGGAAGCCGGACTCAAAGCAGGTGGAAAGCTTGGGAAGTCTGGCTTGCCGGAGAAGGGAAGGGAGAGTCAAGGGAGGCAGGGCCTAGTCATCATCACGAGGAGGAATAGAGCAGACCAGGGCAACTTTCGGTGCACTTACCTTTTGGGAGGTGGACCCTAAACCATGTGTCCACACACTTCTCCTTAGTGTGCTTTAAGAACAGTTCTCAGAAGTTGAGCAGCAAAGATGTGCCTTTCCTTTGGACATGCTGCCCACTTCCGTAGAGTCAGGGCTGTGTGTGGTGACTTCATCCTTGAGCCTAGATATATATGTTGAAAATGGCAAAGACAGGGAGAATGAGACTTTGGGACCAGTGAGAGTCCACTGTCTACCTTGTGCCCAGCATTGTGTGAGATTAAAAAGCAAAAAAGCGGGCCTCCCTGGTGGCACAGCGGTTGAGCGCTGCGCTGTGGAGCTGTCAGCAGCGCGCCCGTTGTGAGTTCGACACCCAGCCTGGGAGAATCCCACATGGTGGGGCAGACCTCTCCTGCCTCGCCCGCTGCTCCCTTCAGCAGTGTATTTCTGATCTGCCTGTTCTGCTCCCTGCTTTGTCTCTGGTGAACCCTCTCGCCACCCCACACCTCTGGCCTGTACCCCAGCTTGTATGTATAAATAAATACATCTTTAAAAAAAAAAAAAAGCAAAAAAGCTACAGGCCTGCCTTTGGAAAATTTCTGATTTTGTAAGAGAGCAAGTCCAGAACACACAAAGTGTTTTTGAAGATAGTCTTATAAGAAATGCTACAAAGGAGGCACAGATTGTTGTGGGAATTCGGGCCTGTAAGTGCACCACTGTATTTGGGTTTTTTATTTAAACCACCACCATTCATTGGAGCCCCTCTATGCTTGCTCCTACCCCCCCCAACCTCTTCTCTGGTCACCTCATTTCTGCTATTGAAGCCCGCTAGTTTATTTTTATTGTTTTGCTTATTTATCAACTTTGTTCTTTTATGTTAACGTGTAGGTAAAATCATCCAATACTTGTGGTTCTACTTCAGATTTTTTTACATAATCCTCTCAAGTTCCTTCCATTTTGCTGCAAAGAGCAAATTGTCGTTTTTTAAAATCACTAAATAGTATTTTAAATTTTTTTCCCCATTGTGTTTATATGCCACATCTCTTTATCCAGTCATCTCTCAGTTTGGGGATTAAGATGCTTCCTGCAGGAGTAGAATTTAAAGAAGGACTTAAATGTAGAGACATGGAGATCAAGCATCCCTGGTGGAGAAAAGGACATTAGTGGTAGTTGCAGCTCTGAAACGCTAGCTGCCTCTGAGGGTGCGATTCCCTGAGTCCTTACAGCTTGAGGTGCGCCTTGTATTGCATTTGTGCTTGTACTTTTGGGACCTACAGTTTGTTTATTCTCTACATTTCCAGTTTTAGGGTATAAACCACCTCAAATATTTTTTTGCTTGTTTCTCCATATAGTTGCCAATAATTTCCTGCTGTTATCTCTCCAGTGAAAATGAGGAGAGAGAAATGAGAAAACTAGGATACGCCTGGCACAGTGGCTGGGAAATTATTCCTTAGGGTCAGTGCCCAGGCTGAGCCTACCTTAGGAGTCTTATTTCTTACATGTCTACTTTGCTTTCTACTGCCGCCCTCCACCCCCCCACCACCACTTTTGCTCTCATTTTCACAGAATTTTCCTGCACTTTCCTTGAATTTTCACCCAGCATAACGTAAAGGACTGCACAGACCTTAGAGAATCAGAAGTGGCCTAAATCTACTTCTGAGTCTTGTGGGTAGGACTGTGGGTTAACGCTTAAGTTTTCAGGCTGTCAGAGATGCCCAAAGGGAGTGATGCTGGGTGTGTTGAATCCCTGGTGTTTAGGTTGAATATTTCCTGTGGAGCAACACTGTGCTGGAGGACATGTGTCTTTGGCCCTGGGCTGGGGAAAGTGGGAGCAGGGACAAGAGGTACAAGAGAAACAGATGGCCTCGTCCTTGCCTTCACTCACCCTCTTCTCTGTTCTCCTGCTCCTCAGGTGGAGTATGGCCCCTGTGTGGTAGCTAGCGACTGCTGGAACCTGCTGCTCGAGTTTCTACAAAGTTTCCTAGGCAGCCACACACCAGGGGCCCCGGCGGTGTTTGGGAACAGACACGACGCACTCTATGGCCCAGCAGACACCATGGTGCAGTACATGGAGCTCTTCAACAAGATCCGTAAGCAGCAGCAGGTGCCGGTGGCTGGGATTCGCTAAGGACCGGCAGCTGCCCTGGCTGAGCTCTGTCACCAGGGGGACTCCACAGGAGGAACGGGTGCTGTACCCGCGACCCCTGGACCCCAGGACCCGGCAGACACGGAGACGCCTCTCCCTCTACGCTTCTAAGCTGTGACTTTGGTTTTGGGGCTCTGGACTCCCCTCCCCTGGCCCTCACTCACAGCCTCTCAGCAGCTGTTTCAGCCCATGCCTTGTTGGACTTGGCCTCTCCTCAAGAACGGTAATTACGAAGAGTGGAGAAGTTTGGAGCTTTCCTGCTTTAGGGGAAAAGGTAGGACAGGGGTGTCCCTGCCTATTACTGGTGGGGAAAGCATTCTGTATCTCCAGCTATTGAGGATTTGGCCTCAGCCCACGTGGACAGCTGCATTTTGTGCATTTTGTGTTGGGCTGTGCTGTAATAAAGGTCTCTTCTTTTACTCAAGGGATGTGGTGAGGCCTCTCTCCTGGAGATGGAGGAAGAGGCACAATTTGTTTGGTTGTTGTCATTTTCTGACCTGTTTGCTGAAGTGAATGGTGAGCAGACATTTCTAGGGTCACCTGAATCCTTCAGAATCTCCGCCTGGTCTCTTTCCATTCAGTTGTGAATTATGTTAAGCTACAGGCTAAGCTACTCTAACAGAACCAAAGTGGTGGCTCTTAGTAGAAATTGATTTTTCTCTTGTGATATACAGAGGCAGTCACACGGTTCTGGGAACAGTGCACTCTACAAGGCTTTCCGGAACTTGGTTTCCTTCTATCTTGCTGTTCAGCCACCCTAGTGTAGTGTCTTACTCCCTAAATCAGGGCAGACTTACCTCCATGACCACATTTTGCTGGGGGAAGAGAGAAAGAGCAAAAGCTATTGGGGACTGAAATCACTATGATCACACTTTGGTGAAGGGACACTGGGACATACAACCTTTCATTTGGGTCTTCATGTGCCCAGTTAAAAATCACGAGGGGTTGTGACTAAGAGATGAAAGACAAAAATGAATGCTGGGGTCTCCATTTGTGTGTGTGTGACCTCTGCTACACAAAGCTCAATGGATGTGCCCAGGAATGTTCTTGGCTTAGTATCCCCTGCATGTAACTAAAGCATTTGTTTATCGATGAGGCTGAGGCATGACTGGTTCCAGAGCCACTTTCACTTTAGCTGGCTAGATCAGTCACCCCAAAATCAATCCTGCACCCCTTTCCTAATTCTCAGCGTCAGGGCCTCTCCAGTTTTCATGCGCCCAGAGCTTAGGGTTAGAGCAGTTGACCCTAATATTTGTGCTGTGCTTCATGGTTTCCTGAGCTCTTTTTCCTCATCTCCTTTGAGCCTCCATGGTGCTGACTTGACTTATGTTACCTGCTGCTGAAGTGTCCAGTTGGGCTCATAGTTTGATACGCAGAGATAGGTTTAGGAAATGCGTTGATGTACGTACTGCAGAGTACCCTCAAGGAGGCTGTCCCTTGCTGAAGGCATCTAACTAGAAATTGTTTTCAGATCTGAAGCCTCTGCTTCAAGGATCAGTTAGTGGTCCTCTCTTCTGCAGGCTTTGGCTGGCAGGATGCTCAATTCAACTTTATAACTGCTGCGCCTGTCACCTGCATTTTTGCTTCGTGCTTCCCCTTGGTTTTTTTATTTGTTCCTTTGAATCAGTTTTGCTTTTTTAACTGAGGTATGTTTTAGATGTCATTTACACACAATAAAATGCATGGATCTTAACTATTTTGGCTTTCTGATGTATGTTGATTTATTTGTATTTGTATATAGGCCGCCTCAAATCTCAGATGAGATGAGATAGCATATAAGCAGGATTTTGAATACAACTGTGTTCCTGAAAACATACGGGAATCGAATGTACGAATGGATATGACTCTAGGCTTACACATTAAAAGGGAGATTTTGTTTCCTAAAAAATAAAAAAATAATATAAACTAACTGGAGTTTGCCTTTTTAGATAGTCTTGGCTCATAAGTTTCCGTCACTTTACTTTTGTTCTTTTCCCTTATATTTGAGTGCACACTTGGCCAACTTGCAGTCCAGTGAACAGCAGATCAAACTTTAAGAATTGCTTTGTCTGTTTTTGTCCTTTGTGTCATTTAAAGGAAGTTGACAGGTAATGCTCTGCATTTCTGCAAATAGGGCTCTGCTAGCAAAGCTGCTATAACTGTACTGGTAACTAGTGGAAAGGTAGTAAAAGTACCTTACTATGTACTAAGAGTACTATATAAAAGTCCTCTTTTATGTGTAAGTCTTAATGGGGGTTGCAAGAGTAATTTAAGATTTTCAGTAAATCATTTTTAAAAGTTCAGATTGGATAAAAGTTGAGGGGTATTTGTATAAATTTAAGGAAAGGAGCATGGTTATCTTCAGTTTATAAATGAAAAAAACTTAAGCCCAATTAGTCAAGTAAGATTCCGTACATTTGGGTTAAAATTTGGTGTTTTTCCTTCAGTACTAGCCTGCCTTGTTACGCCTTCTTCCTATGCTTCCAGGTGCTTTCCCTATCTCCATCTGTCACACTCCTGAAAGAGCAGAAATTGGAAAACTTCCAATTTCCCTTATTTCCAATAAGGGCCCTGCCAACTTATTTTCTCGTGGTACCTTTGCCGGAGCCCTGTAGAAATTTGCCAGACTTTACGGTCAAAACCATGCAGGGCAACTGTCGGACTCACCTGGGTCTTCAGCAGAAATTGGAAAGATGGTGGCTCCTGAGAGGTCGTGTCTGGAGAGAGGAGACTGGACTCAGGCCCAAACTGCAGACCCCTCACTCCCAAGAGAGGGCATTAAGGTGTGGCACCTGGGCCTCTGTGTGGTGCCAGGTGATTGCCAGTGGAATATGGAAAGCATTTTTATTTATTTATTTTTGTAAAGAACTTTAATAGAATTAGTATGTATAGGAAGAGAAGAAAGGATATGTTTCCCAATAAAATACCCAGTTACCTGTCCAGGGGAAGAACCTGGTATAGGTTAGAGGTGCAGAGGTGAAGAGAAAGGACTCACCAGAGACAGTGGAGAACAGAAAACGCAGTTTTTTGTTTTTCTTTTAAGATTGATTTATTTATTCATACAAGCCAGGGTGGGCCAGAGTTGTGGGGGAGGTGGGTGAGAGGATTCACCAGAGATAGAGTGGGGAGCAGAATAGGCAGATTGGCTGAAATCCACTGCTGAGGGGAGCAGCGAGCGAGACAGGAGAGGTCTGTTGCGCCATGTGGGAAGCTCCCTGGCCGGGTTTCCAACTAGTGCTGCAGTGTCTGTGGATAGTTTCATAGTGCTGAGACTTAATCCCTTGCGCCACCAGGGAGGCCCAGAAAAGGCAGTCTTATTGAAATACACTGCTAAGAGAAGCGAGGGGCGAGGTGGGAGATGTCTGCTGCCTTTTTATTTTAGTACTTATTCTCATGTGTGTTGGAGAAAGTATAGCTAGCATTTTACTCTTTAGGATGAGGGTAAGTTTTAAAAAGAGTCTACTTAAATGAAACTGTAAAGTTTATAGTGCAGGGGATAAATGCAAATGGCAAAATTCATGGAGGCAGAAAGCGAGCGCTGGGATCTGCAGACAGCACTATCTTCTGTTTGTCTGGGCCATTTCCTGCAGCCATGGGCGGATGGTTCTTGCAGCTGTACTTCCCTCTCGTTCCTTCTGTGTTACTTAATTATCTGTACCCCTGTCCTGTGCTGCTTTCCGCTTTCTTCTTTCAGATCTTGAGTACCAGGGAGTCTCATTTCTTCCTACCATCTATTGGTGTCACTGTTCACTCAAGAAAATACCTAGACACTGCCTAGTCCTCCCAGCACCAGATCAACCCCACCCAGTGTCCAGCAGTCCTTCCTAAGCCTTCAGATGATGGAGTTACTGAAATTTTTCTTACCAGACCCCGGAGGCTGAGGGGAGAAATTAGAAATTCCCAGCTGAGTCTGTCTTCCAGGTGTCAAAAGTTGAGACTCTTAAAATTACAAGCAGAGGAAGGCTTGTAGGCTAGACATTTTGAGGGCATTCACAGTCAATCTAGAGCCAGGCAGGACTGATGTGTGGCCTTGCTCTCTCCAGGCCCACACTTGTAACTCCCAATATTGTCATTCCGTCACTACAGCCTCTCTTTCCACAGCTGCTGTTTTCTGGGCACCTTGGGCCACAGGTCCCGATCACAGTTGCCATGTGGAGTGGCTGAAATTAGTTAGGTTACAAGTTTGCTCCCTTCCTGGAGGTTGATGCCTTTGGCCTCTGAGCAGTCACTTCTTGGGGGTGTACATAGCCTCAAGGTGAGTTTCTGCCATTGTGTAGAGCATTCTAAAATCAGTCTAGATTTTTAGATTGTTTGGGACTGTCTAGGTCACCTATTTTGGTCATCCTTTAGTACTCAGTCTGTGGATCTGCTAATCCTAAGTGGCCTGTTCGGCCACCATTTTTGTTACCTGCAGTTCTGCATTCCTGTGAAAGGTCAGAACTGCCAGGTCAATCAGTCATAGGGGCCCAGCCTTACAAGGTGCTTTTCAAATCAACCAAGAGCCTAAAGCTCCCCGCCACCTGGGAAGGGTGTGCATCACAGTGTATGACCGGGAACACCCAGGGGGCCGTTGACTGAGGTATGACAAGAGACCCCAGAGACTGATCACTGTTAATAAGATTGGAACCATGGCTGAGGGTCTGGAATATGGTTTTGATTACAACACCAAATAATAAGAATTATTTGCTTAGCAGACTTATGTCCCCCTTAAGTCCTAGATGACATAAGCACATTTTTAGTTTCACCCATCTTTTTCTCCTACCCCATGTAACTGATGCTGGATGACTATTCTATCAAAAGGCCAGGATCTACTCATTGAGTAGCATCCTGCCTTGTGTTGCCTGCTCCACAACTCCTGTTTATCAGTGTTGTGTTGCAACACAGGTCTTTCTACCATCCCTCTCAGAGGTCACGTAGAGGCTCGGTCTCATCGAGGGAAATTCTTTCCCTGTGTATTGCATCTCTTTGCATTGACTCTGAGCTACAGATCAAACCAAACCATACTTGTCCTTTTCCTGTCAGTTGTGGAGGCTGCATTGTGCTTAGTGAAGGAACTTACCTGTTAGTTTGTGCTGGAGTATGAGAGCACTGTGATTCTTAAAGTAGGGGTTCTAATGTCTCTGCAGGTGATCAACTCTCAAGGGGCACCTCATGAGACCTATGATGCCATGAAACTAGATATTGTTTCATGTGCATGTGCAGTTTTTTGCGGGGAGGAGGAGCTAGATTTGATAGGTTTCATTAAGTTATATCTAGATCCATGATCCAAAATAAAAAATAAAAAAACCCTTAAAGGGAGAAGGGATCCTGAAGGGGAAATAGCAGGAAGACAAAGATAAAGCAGGTTTGACTTGTAACCAAGCTTCTTCCCTTGTTTTTTGAACACTGGGGTCCTCTTCAAGGATTTTCCTACTTCATTTTACAGTCCATGAGAACTTGGGGTCAGTTTCTGGGAAAATGGGCTATTTTACTGCTCTGATCTTTCCTGTGGTTTCCTCCTTCTCCTCTTGTCTCTCCACAAATACACAACCTTTTAGGAACAAGGAGTAAATATGTATGAAGCAATCTTCATAGCTTTCTTTGTGGCCCCAGGAGTTACTCTTCTGTTATGACACACTCCATGGGATCTGAAAATTATTCTGTTGTAATGGAGTTCTGCATAATGAGTATATTTTCATTCTTCAGAATGATGCAATTGATAAGCCAGAGAAATAGATCTTCACTTCGCTGATGAAATTAACAAGTTAAAAAAAAATCTTAGAACTATGAGGGGAATATTCACACTTCTCTTGCATTTTCTGTTTTATTTCTCAGCATATTCCTGCCCCATCAGATAGCATAGCGTTGTTCTTTTTTTTCTTTTAGAAGCTAGAAAAGGGGCCTGGTGGCACAGTGGTTAGACGCTGCGTTGTGGAGCTGTTGGCAGCGGCAACGTGAGTTTGACTCCCAGCAGGGAGATTCCCACATGAGGGGCAGACCTCTCCTGCCTTACCCTCTGCTCCCTTCAGCAGTGTATTTCTGTCGATCTGCCTGTTCTGCTCCCCACTTTGTCTCTGGTGAACCTTCTTACCGCCCCATGCCTCTGGCCTGTACCCCAGCTAATGTGCATAAATAAATAAATCTTAAAGAAGAAAAAAGAAATGTTAAAAAAAAAAGAAGCTAGAAGAGTATTTGGGGGCCACATTTTTGTATCCTAGATTGTCCGAAAGACAGAATCCAATATTGAAAACCTTTTATCCTATAGGAGATGCAAGACTGGAATCTGGAGGTGACAGTTATCCAGGCAGCCAGCTAAAGAAAAGAAAGCACTGCATTAGAAGACAGATGACTGAGGGCCCTCCATTGTGACTTCAGTAAGTTGGCCTCTCTGGGTCTCATCTGTAAAGTGGGAGTAATGGACACCTACTTTTCCATACTTATAGGACTTTGAGAGGTTCAAGGGAGAATAGATGTGAAGAGTGCTTTGTAGACAGGGAGCTATTGTCTCTACTCTTGCATCTTTTTAATGGTGCTGACGTGACTTGTGGGTCTGTTAGGACATTTAAGAGGAGATCTAAAGGGTTAGGTTAAAATTCTCTCCTGATGCAAGGTGTTGTAATAGAGAACAAATAGTATGCAGAAAGACCCAGAGAAGGTGTTTGTAGCACAGGTGTTTTTTTTTTGTAACCAGATCAGTGAGCACAGTTGTAGGGATCATCTCTGTGATGTGGACATGTTTTTATTACATATTCATAATAGTGTGCTTTTACTTGTTCTCTTGCAACTGAAAGAAAAAGAGGCCAGCCGTTTAAAAAAAAAAATAGTGAGGAAGAAATGACTGTCTTTTATGTGGAACATATCCATCCATTCCTCTCTTCCCTCATTTCCAAACTCTTACTTTGCTTGTCTCAAACTGCCGCTTTTTTTTAAATGCTATGATGCCACAATTTTTAATATTGTGGTTGTACTTTTAACACTTCTGTCTTTAAAAAAATCCAATATTCCTGATTATATTTTCCACTTTTCACTGATAACTGTTTCTCAATTCTGATGTGATTTGAATTATCTAAAGTAACTTTCTTCTGCTTTCTGCTTTCATCTAATATGCAGTTCTCATAATTTTTGGTCTCAGGTCTCCTTGATGTTCTTAAAAATCAAGTATCCCAAAGAGCGTTTGTTTATGTAGGTGGTCGTTAATAATTTACCTCATATTAAAACTTATGATAAAAAAATTTACTAATTTATTTAAGAGTAACAATACACTCATCACATTAATGTAAATAAAATAATGAAAAAGAACTGTTTTTCCAAACAGAAAAATTTAGTGAGAAGAATGACATTGTTCTATTTATATTCGTGAAAATCTCCTAAATGGTGTAATAGAAGACAGTAGATTCTCATATTTGCTTTTGCATTCAGTCTGTAGCAATTTATTGCTTTGGTGGAAAAATGTGATGAAAATTTGACCTCCTACAGATGTGAAGTTGGAAAAGAGGGGTGTATTAATAATCTCAGAAAATTATAGTCTTTGACACTGCATCAAAACTCTGCCAAGGGTTTTTTGCAATGTGGAATCTCAAAGTGGATCAATGAACTTTTCATATTTTATTAAAATTCATTGGTTTATTTTACACATTGAATGGATCTTTTGCCAGTGTATGACTTTGTGGCATCATGCATTGGTCACTTGGAAAATATTGGCAGATCTTCTAAATATTGACACATTTTCATTATACAATATTAAAAAATCCTATCTGTTAATATCAACCACTGCTCTCATCAGAAACTTCTTGGTGAAGCTGTTAAGTTCAGTGGTAGATACAAATTTTCAAAATTTCTAAGTTTTGCTTGAAAGCTTTAGTTTGAGCATTGCTGACAAATGCTGTCAGGCTCCCTTTATTTTTGAGAAAGTACCTGTCACATACCCGAAGCTAAATGACTATAGTTTATGTTAGCTGTTTTTTCAAATAAAATGGCATTTCATGAAGCTAATTCAGCTCAAAACGCAGGAGAAATTGCAGTAGTGCTGTTCCTCAAGAAAAACACTGTGTTTAGGTAAGGAATGGAAGTTCTTTATGCATATATTCATTTAGTCACATAGGCTAGTATTACTAAAAAGATGTGTACTTAAACAAAGCAAGTGATTTTTAGTGCTTCATCAAGGACTTTACTAAGTGAAACAGGTATTATTTTTTTCCTGTGAATGAGTAGCAGTGACAGTGAAGTATGCCCTGCTGGCTAGTATGGTTATGTGCCATTGCCTTTTATTTGTGCTGAGGTGGCAATTTTCCCATTGTTACTTTTGCATCAGTGCAAATGTCATCATAGTGACAAAGGCAAATAATGTCTTATAATGAAAAAAGTTTTGATTCCAGGCACCCCTTGAAAGAATGTTAGGCATCTCTAGGACTCTACAGGCCAGACTAATTAGAACCCAGTTTAACACATTTCCAAGGCACTGAGAATCTTTTCCCCATGGATTGCTATTCTGAGTGCATCCCTTCCATCAACAGTCTAAAGTGGCTCTGAAATCCTTCACTCAACAAAAGCACCTATTTTGTGTCGGACACTTTGTTAAAGAACTAACATTGAATAAGACACAATCTTTATTCTCCAACGATTTTCTTGGGGAATTGAGGAATAAGGAGTCAGAACTGAAGAATTCCTTAAAGAGAATTATGTTAAAGGTGACAGACAACAAAGGGAATGCTAAATTTTAAGTCTAACTGAGCTCAAACAACATGACAAATCCTCACCAAATTTATAAATACATCTCCACCTCCTCTCCTTCCATAAAATCTCTTAAAAATGGTCAAGTTTGTCTTTGGAAATGTTTTTATATTTAACAGGGCTTGGCTTTAGGCATTGTAGTTTCATTTTTTAAAATTGTTCCTATTTTTTTAATTGTTCTTAGACTTTTGTGCTTCTTTATTGTGCTTCATATTGACAAGTGTGTAGTCTTGAGCTAGTGTAGCTGATAATGTATGTTTGTTTCTTTTGCTTGCCTGTATATTTAAATGTAAACCTTTTACCTTAGCCATGTGTCGGGTGATGTAAGTGTTGATGTATTGGGTAACGTCACCCTCCCTTTGCAAATTATGTCGGGACAATGCTCGGAAAGGAAGTCTTTTCCGAGGCTGAGACGACTTGTAGAAATAGCCGCCGATCTGTTACCTATGGTCTCCATCCCCACTACCTGCTGAACTTCTTCAGTGTACAGCGGGAACTTCTTCCTTGGTAGGATTTCCATAAAACAACTGAATCCCTCTTGGGTCATTAGTGGCAAAAGTCAGACACGTGCTTGCCCGTCTGGGAGCTAATAGTAACTTTTGCAAACGCCGCCTCAGGAAACCCCATAGTTCGTAGTCTGCTGCTTTCGGAACGACACTTAAAAATAAGTCTTAGGAGAACGAAACAAAAACAGACGGGACAGTGAGAAGGACTTTTTCCCACCGGCAGTGGGGAGAGATGTTAAAGGTGGAGAGATGTTGAAAGTGGAAACTAAAGTAAAATTCCTTTACTGCTTCCGTAGGTTGAAGGGGTGGGGAGAAGGGGGCGGAGATGGGCTTGGGAGGGTCTCTGGCCCTTTAAGGAGGAGGGACAGACGTAAGACTCTGTACCTTTAAGAGTTTCTTTGTCTAGAAACCTCCTTATTTACCCTCTTGTGCTTCAACCAAACTTCGACCCGCGATTCACAGCGCTCTTCTACGCCGCCGCCCCTTACGCCAGGCTCAAATCGGCCGCGCGTCTGTGGCTGACCCTAAACTTGGCGCCCGCGGCGCAAACCCTCAGAGCTGTCTGTGCCGGGGTCAGGGCCCTGCGCTGCGCTGTTGGCGCAATGCGGGGCCCAGGGGCGGGGCTCTGGCGGGTGGGCCAATAGACGGGAAGGGGGCGGGGCCGAGTTCGGTTGTCTCGCGCCCTGGTGACAGCTCGCGCGTGCTGATGATGGCGGTAAATAGAGGGGGGGGTCGGGGGAGGGAGCAGAGGAGGTGGGGAGGCTGCTAAGGGGGTAGCTCCGGGGGGTGGGGGGGTCGGGGTCCCGGGAGGACGCGAAGACCTGGGAGCCCATTCTCAGACTCGGAGGCGGGGACAGGAGTCTCCGGCTCACTGGCCCTCCCCTTTAAAGAAGCGAAATCCTCACACACCGGGTGAGGGGCGACAAAGGCTGCGCGCGCCTCGCTGGCGGGAGGAGCGGCGGCAGGGGGCGGGACCGCGGCGCCGGCGGGCTGGGGGCGCCCGGGGCGGGGGCCCGCGGGAGGCGAGAGCCGGCTGTCCGGGCGCGCGGGCGCCTGATTTTGGCGGGGTGGGCGACAACTGGGTTTGGGATAAAAGCTGGAGGGAAGAGGGAAAGGAATGTTGGGGGGCGATTGGGGGGGACCGTACTAAGAATGAGATGAGAAGGATTAGGAGAGAAAGGGTTAGAAGAACGGGAGAGGAGGAGTGGGGAAACCCAGGGTGGGTGTTAGGAAAGCCGGGAAGAGAATGAGGCTACGAAGACCAAGGCTAGGAAGAGGGAGGGACTCAGGGGGTAGGTGTTAGAGCAGAGATTTGAGGGGGAGAGCTTTGTAGGGTATGGCATGGGGGTGAGGGGTAGTGGGATATGTGTTGGAAGTGGAAGGCAAGGAGGGGCAGGCTGGGGTAATAGTTGGGAGTAGAGAGAGTGATTAAGAGCCAGACGTGACAAGGGTGTGAACTAATGCAGAGCAAGATGTGCCGAAGGACCAGGACCGGCGGTGGGGTGGGAACTGCGAGGTTCTGAGAAAGGTATGGGTCAGTGGGTGGGCAATGGGTGTAAATTCTTGAAACTGAGGGAGGGTGAATGAGACACGGGACTAGTTACCAGGCGGAGTTAGGAATAAGAGCTTAGTGGAAGGGTGAAAGCAAATCGAGATGAGAGATGGGGCTTTTGTAGGACAATTCAGAGACCAGAAAAGCTCAAAGGACAAGAGAGTAAGGATGCAAGAAGTGCTGGCTCTCTGGGACTGGGTAGCTGGGGAATTGTGTTAATTGAAGAGGTTCATCAAGATCCTAGCTAAAAACAGTTGATGAGGCAGGGCTAAAAGCAGTGATCGGAAGAGATGGGCCCCAGGATTGAAAGGTTGAAATGGGAAGTAGGGGAAGAGAGTAGGGAGCTATGGGGGTCCTGGTGAATGTGAAACTGGGGTAGATTGCACGAGGGAGAAATTAAATGTGCATGTTTTCGGGAAATGCTCCAGAAGGTCTCTGTGGGTTAGGGCACCCAGGTTGTAGTAAGGGATCAAGTGTAGGGGACCTTTGGTGCAGAAGAGGAGGAACCATGGTGAGTGAAATGAGACTTAGAGCTAAGGGTAAAAACTAAAAAAGAGTGGAGGTGGGGGATGCAGGAGAGGAATTTTTTGTAGAAAAAAGAACTGTGTGTGGAAACTGTGAATCCTTTGTCCACAAAAGTAGGAAATTCCAGAAACCTCTATCTTCCAGGAATCTTGAATCGGTTTCCACCTTTCATTGCTTTTAATTCTTCTTTCATGCCCACTTTGAAAATATGAGACCTATTTTGGTTTGATTTTGTTCTTGGATGAATGATAAAACATCAACCCAGTGCTGAAAACCTCTGCATTTCTCCAGTATTGTGATAATGGGAAAATGGGATGTATTTATTTACAGTTGACTGTGCCTGTGTGGCGTGATAGTGTTTGGTGTTGTACCTGGCAAGATCTGGGCAGAGTGCTTTATCTACAGCATTTTCGTTTTCAGTGGAGGGCCCACTGCTGTTGAGATAAAGATGAGAATCTTTTTGTTTCCATTAATCAACCAGATTTCTGCTTAATTGTTTCCAGTGGCTGGAGAATATTGAGAAATCATTTCAGAGAAAAGCAAATAACCAATCAGGGAAGTTTGCTGGGGAGAGATTTAAATCAAGGCTATGAGGACTTTGAGTTCCTAAGCTGCCTTTAGCTTTGTATGGGACATTTTATTCTACAGTGGGTAACTCATCCATTTAACAAAATGGGATAAAGAAAGCGAGATTTGTAGACTAGTGGAGGATTTTAGAATAGGATTTATCTCTTATGTTAAATGATAAATTTATGAATATTTTCACGAAAAAACCTATAATATAATGCACGCTGGAGCCTTGGACAGCTCCACTGCTTCTCCTGTTTTGAATAAAAAAGGCCTAGTTAATATTAATTTTCTAGAATATTTTGATTCTTAAGGGACTTTGGAAATTAAAAGGAAAATAAGAAATTTGGAACAAAATTTTTACTGAGCATTTTGTTGTGATAATTTTTGATTCTGAAGTATTTACATTAGCTTACAATATGAACAATTATAACTTTGCATGTGATGGTGCTGAGGGTAGTATATGATTTACTTAAGGAAAAAAAATGCAAACTCCTCTTAAGACTCTTATTTGAGGTCATTTCATTTAATATACATTCAGAGACACAATGGTTTTTTTTTTTTTCAAAGTTGTATAAATTTTGGATTGCTACTATTTTGTGGATGTTGGTATAAATAGCAAAGATTAAGTTGATGGTATTTGCAATAATTAGCAAAGATTAGACTTTGATTTGATCAGAAACATTGGTTATTAATGTACATGAATAGTTTAGAATCTTAAATCTCTCTAAATTCTGCTGCTGTGTTCATGGATTCTGTTAAGCAGGTGTTCAAGGTGACTAGGATGATTTAGCAGTTTAAGAGGGTTTTTTTTAAATTACCTTTTTTTTTTAACTGCTAAATTTCCAGAGGATTGTCTGAAATGTTAACTTTCAAGGTGTGACTTTGGTATGTGGCACCTGTTTCTGAGAGAGATGTGTGCACATTCCCTCTCTTCTAAATGTATTTGGGCTGGCATTACTAAGAGGTTGTACTCTGTGGGTGCTATCATCATTTTTATAATGTATTATTTTATATTTGGTATCTTTACATAAATTATTTTAGACTTATTTGATATTGATGAAGAAGAAAATATAAACTACAAGATCAAAGAAAAAAGATCAATCAAAGGAAAGAGTGGGTCCTATCTTTTATTTCTGTATGGTACTGCAGTGTGCTAAATCATTAGTTACATTTGCATGGTTACTTCTCACTTGATAAAGCTAAAAATAGATAATCTTTTAGTTCAAATATTACTATTCATCGATAAGGACTCCAGTGATAAAATCAAGCTTTATTTTCATTTGCTTTCATAGAATTCTACTCATTGTAACTATTTGTTATAATCTTACCTACTAAGTAAAAAAAAAATTAAGTTTGTATTTTCAGATTTGAGTTGGTTGTTAATTATTAAATATTTTTCTGGTTAATTGTAGATTCTTTGGATGGGAAGAGACCTTGAAAAGACCGTTAGCTTATCCTGCAACTTCAGTCAATATCCCACTTAAATCATCCCAGGTAGTTAAAAATTTATTCTATTTTCATAAATTTTCAGTGCTAATGTATTAACCTTTGTAGCTAATCCTTTCTATTATCTAGTTATTTTTCTCTATAAGGAGAGTTCTTTTTTATCTAACCAGCACACACCTAATGCTTCATTTGTATCCTCTCTAGTCCCATTCTCAATGTGATTAAAAAATTACCTGCTTACTATAGTATTTATAAGACCATAGTTCTTCATAAACATAATGATAGTAGCTAACCCACATAGAGTGAGTGACACTGTGTAAATTCTTCCCAAATTCTAACTCATTCACTCTCCACAGTGATCTTGTGACTTCACCGCTATTGCTACTCCCATATACACATGATTGAAATAGAGGCGTCTTGAGATTAAATTTTTGTTCAAGGTTATATTTAGACACTTCTCCAACTATTTGTTTGATAGTTGATGATCTTTTTGTACAAAGAATGCTAGGTCTTTGTTTTGTTTTTTGGGTCAAATAGTAACCAAATGATACATTTAATCTTTTTGTTAGTACCTCAAGTAGAATTCTACTGAGTTGTAGAATGGGATTGGAGCCTTGGCATTTTACCTGCAGAGTCTGTGCTTTGACTCATTGTGCTCTGGTTATAACCTCCCTTTGACAGTTGTAAAGTCATCCTTTGCATTTTTGTTCTTCAGATTAAACAGTGCTTGTTTATTTTATTTCCTAATGCTTCTTGTTTGCCAATCCTTAGATTGTCCTTATGATTATTAACCTTCTCAGTTCCTTTCTAGATAGGAACTTGGGACAAATGCCATAAGGATCACATCGAAGGCAAAGATTATGTAAAGTTTCTTACATGTACCTATTTTTTCCCCTTTACATAATTAATTGTATTTCTAAAAAAGAAAGAACTCAAAAACAATAAAATGCCTTAATTGCATTGCAGCTAAATGGTTAACTGTCTACATTTTTAGCTAGAAAAATGTAGTCCTATCATATAGGTTTGTAATTGAGAGATTGTTAAAGGAAAATGGAACTTGATATCCATAAGTAAAATCTTTTCAGACTCTTGCTGTTTTTTGTTTTTACTGTGCTCCCTCTATGTGTGTTTGGGTAAATAATATTTAAGTGTATCTATACAACTTCAATTTGGTTAAAAAAATTGATCCACCGATTTTTCAAAAAATTTTCTTAAGGCTTAATTTGGTTAGAACAACTTTTAAGTTCACAGCAGCAATGAATGAAAGTACAGAGATTTCCCATATGCCCCCTTGCATGTATACCCTCCCCACTGTCAACATCCCTCCCCATAGTGGCCCACCTGTTACAATCTATCCACTCATTAAAAAGAGGAAGACAACTGGTAATTAGTGTTTACTTGGTGCCCAGTTTGATCTATGTATATGAATTGTTTGAAATTCACAACAGCCTTTTTTCACTAGGTCTGTTGTTAATACCCTATTTTTGGTGACTTGATTTTTTAAAATAATTTTCCAACTTAGTGTTGCAAAAATGGTTAAAAGAATTTTTTTTTCTTGTTGAGGTAACCTTGGTTTACAATATTATATATGATGTAGGGGAATAGGTTCACGCCTCTTCATAAGTACGTTATAAGTAACTTCTATAGGCCTTTTTTCAAATTCATCAATTGTTTTCATTTTGCCCTATTTGCTTTGTCCTTTTCTCTCACTTTTAAGCCAGTGAATTTGAAAAAAATAAAAAGCTATGAATGCCTTAATATCAAAAAGAAAGGGGAAGAATGTTTTGAGTGTATTAGCAAGTTGGTATGTGTTTGATTTTAGGCATATGAAGCAAAGGAATATCAAGATTGGATTTAGAGCGAATTTTGTGGTTTTATGGTTTATGTTTTCAGTATAAAAACATTCTTTTCACCTGTGCGTGGTGAGTCTTTACGTACCACCTTCACCAGCAAAAACTGTTCCATGGGGTACCCCACTTCAGCACCTGGCATGTTGTGCTCACACATTGGGGTTCTTCAGAACATGCTAGCTATTGATGATGCGTGGGTGCCTATTATGTGAGAAACAAAAGCCACAGCACCATTCAACACCATGACTAGGATGTGTTTAGGTGAAATAAAAACTGTTTCGAAGATCCTGTGTAAACTTCAAGGAACTGGAAAAGCTCTAAGTGCAAAATATACTGCTTTAAGAACATTGCTTGAGATTAATAGAAATAAATTTGCCTTATGAAAGGGAATGAATATAAGCATCTTAACATTCTATTACTTCTCTCCTTCTCCAAGATAAACCTAAATTTTGGGAGTCTTTTTTGATTGTTGTCATACAAAGAGATTTAGGAGACCCCAACCCCCACTGCTGCCTTCCAGCTCATCTTCATCTTTATTAAAGTGATAGCCATCCATTGGTAAATGCTTGACCTATGGAATGAGGCCTGATTCAGTGAAAGTACTCTTTACTGTGTTCTGACAAATGTAAAATACAGCACTTGTGGGCTTCTTTTCTTCCCCCCCCTTCTTTAAATGATCATGAAAGCTATGAAATATGGCTCCTTATTAAAGCTGATTGTAATAATTAAAAACACGTTGCTTTCACAAGGATGAGAAAATTACAAATTATTTGGGAAGCATTTTTTCCAGTCAGGCATTATTGTTTCTCAGACATGGGCAGTTTTTAAAGACTATAATATTCTTCCTTTGCCATTTACATGTTAATAGAAATCTGAAAAGTAAGGCACTCTTCTGAAATTTTCGGGGTTGTTTTTATTATATGTCAAGTTGTAAACAGCATTCTCTGACAGGTATTTTCTCTCTTTGTCTTCTATTGAGCTAATTAGTAATTTACACTCTAGTAGCATCTCTTTCAGCCTCACTGTGTGAAAATGCCTGCTACTTTGTGCCTTCCATGCAGCCTGGGCTGGCAAATGATTGGGGGCAGATGTTGGTTAGCACATCAGAAGGCTCAGGGATAAAATTAATTTTTGTGTTGTGTTTTTAATAAATTACAGGCTTTTGTATGTGCCTTTCCCCTGTCCCGCCCCCATTCAAATAGGAATGTTATGACCTATAATCCAGTCACTGTCCTTGATTCAACTTCCCATTGCTTTCTGTTCTGTGCCCCACCCCCACCCCAATGTTGTGGGATTTGGGGAGGATTACCAGGGCAGTCTGACATATTTAGAGCCCAGGAAGCTCGGCTCTTCAATGTTCCCTCCCATTGTCAGAACAGAGTTTCTTGTCATTGTCCTTAGAATTCAGCAGTGCCTCTATTGCTGGGCAGGTTCTGAGAAGGGTGAGAGCTGTTGCTAGTGAGCTAGGAGGGTGCTTTTATAGACCCTCATATTCGTAGAAAGGAAGAATAGACCTTACTTTTGCATCAGCTTTTTAAAAATGCAGCCATAAGTAACCAAAATATAATTTAATGGTTGGCTGTAGTACTTTGTCACATTGGCGTCTGCTCTTTCTTGCCCCTGTTCGCTTTTTTTCAGTCTCTGATGTGGGAGAGATGATGTGTAGCGTTGTCAGGCGCTCACTTGGATAGGCCATGTGGCTGTATTAAAGCAGCAAGAGCTTTTGATTTTGAAATAAAGTCTGTGATTCACTTTGCTCTGTGAGTAATATAAATTTTAATTGAGAATTATAGTAGAGTACAGACGGGTTTCATTGATCAGTTTTGAGCCCAAACCTTTCTAGGATGTCAGATAATTTGTGGTCCTTATTTTTGCAGTTATGGGTAGTAATGTGTCAAAATAATAAGGTCAGAGTCTCTGTTAGGGCTAGTTAATTTTAGGGACAAAAATTGTTACCTAGAGGTGGCCACAATGAAGATCAGGTAAGAAAATATACAAATAGCTCAGTCTAGCCATCATTGCTAATAATTACTAGCATTATAGTTATAGACTTCTAGCTTTTGACCTATCAGTGTGTGAATCACATATTCATAGAATATGTTGGGATGTATTAGTATTTTATTTTCATAATCTAGAATACCTAGAATATTGGTATGCAGAGCTGTTGGTAACATTTACTTAACTCCCTTTTTTTTTCTATGTTCTGATACAACTGCTTGTATCATTTGCTTCAATTATATTGGATGTTTGTAGCCAGGTATTAATTACACTCTTGTGCTTTAACATTTTAAAGAGGTCAAAATTCAGATTAATAAACAATATTGCCTTTAGAGAGTAAAATATCGAAGTGATCACACAGAAGGGTGTATTATGTGTAAGTAAAGCTGAGAAAGTGGATACGTGGCCATGGAATTGAATATACTCTTATTTTTAAAATATAATTTATTTATTTATATATATTTTACATCATTGTTCTTTTTTTTTTTTTTTTTTACAATGTTTGCTTTCTTTTCTCAGGTGTAGTCCCTGTAGAATTTCCACCACCGATTCACCTGTGCACCATCACCATAGACCCTTGTGCTCTGCCTGCCCTTGTTTTGATCCCTCTCCCTCCCCTCCCCTGCAGAATGTCTCTGAATTGTGGTTATGTTTATTTTTGTTCTGTTTTGTTGTGTTTTTATTGTTATTGTTTTTCCCCCCTTATTTGGTTCCCCTATTGAATATACTCTTTTAAAAGAGACTTTTGTAGAATGGGTACAAAAGGTTGTGTGTGTGTGTGTGTGTGTGTGTGTGTGTGTGTGTGTGTGTGTGTATAGTGGAATATTTTGCTATGAGAAAGCTGTATATCCTGCCATTTACAGCATGAACGGACCTTGAGCACATTATGCTAAATGGGACAGGATGACAGAAAAAAAGACCAAAATTATGTGGTATCACTTGAGTGTGGAATCTCAAAAAGTGAAACCAGTAAAGATTAGAGAGTAAAATGATGGTTATTAGGCTATCGGGAATGTGGGGGATAAGATTGATGGTAGTTAATAAGCCATAAAGATGAATTTAGACAACAATGTTGTGCTATAATAATACCATGTGATAAATATTACTACAAAGGCAATCACATTACAGTATAAATGTTTTGAACAGGCTGTACACCTTAAATTTACACAAGATTACATATAAAATTTATTCAATAAAAATAAGAAACATTTCTAAAATATATGGCATTTAAGAACTGATAACAACACATGTTACAACTGAAAGGTGAATGTGCTTTAATGAAGAGGTCAAACTCACTTGTGGTTGGCATCATTGTCTACTCCATGTGAAAATCCCAAATTGGTTCCAAGGTACCAGTCTCCCTGTTACACTATTAATGTGCTTCTTTAATTTATTTTCCTCCATTGGCAGTTCAGCTTAGTTTACAACTAATGACATACTTAAAATATATTTAAACTATAAATTCAGTAATCCTAATCATTTAAGTAGAAATAAAATATAGTGGGTAATTAGTACTTACTACTAATTATTGAAAGATTAATAGATTAAACAAATGGAAATACTGAAAGATTAAACAAGTACATGAGGATATGGGAAGCTGAAACCCTCACACACTGTTAATGGGAATGTAAGGAATGTAAATTTCCTTAGGAGATTAATTTGACAGTGTCTGTTGGATTTTAAAATGTACATATCCTGTGACACTTCTAGAAATTTGTCCTATAGATACATTCATATACGTCATGAAAAATATGAACACAAAGTTTTTCTTTATGACATTGTGTTGTCTTAGCAAAAATATTATGTCTGTCAGTTAGGGACTGGTGAAATAATGTAATTGGGTTCTCACAGTGGAATACCATTAAACTGTTAAGAATGCAGTAGGTCTCTATTTGTTAATGTAGAAAGATGGCCATTGTTATTTCTTTTAAACAATCATGTGATAGAGCATATGTGTAGAATATTCCTGTTTTTGTAAAATGTAAGGACTGTTATGGAGTTGTTCCCATCTTCATGAAGGATTCCTCTATAGCAGTAAAGGAGAAGATGGTTGGCCAGAGAAAAGATACATCAGTCCAGATTTTGAGTCAGAAATAACTGAAATGACAGAAAGAAGGTTTATAGTGAAAATGGAGACTTGGAATTTGATAGAGATTTTAAAGGAAATAATAAGGCGTCTGCATTTGACTTGAAAAATGATATATAAAATAGAGCTGAGACCAGTACCTAGTCTATAGGGCTGATGTGAGGACTGAAATAATGTTTGCAATAGTGAGTGACTGAAACATAGTAACTGTTCAATGTCAGACATTTTTTACTGAATGAAAAATACTATCTTTCCTAAGTTTGTATAAATTAACATGTTTTTTTATTTGTGGTGATGATTCTAATAGATGCCAGGTATTATTTTAATTTGTATTTTCTGATTACTCTTGAGTTTGAACATTTCTTCATGTTATTTTAAGCTGTTTCTTGTCTGTGAAATCCTGTTGATCACGTGGCTTGGGTTTTTTCCTAGTTATTGATGATTAGCTGAACCATTCCTGTCCTTCCACATACTAACACTTGATGTCAGAACATGAAATACTGAAGGGTTAAAATTTTAGAGCTTTACACATACAATATCCTACTTGTTATTAACTTTGTTTACCAATATTGTGTATACTAGTTAACATTTGGGATTTGTAAAAAAGAGATGAACAGGTAGTTTGGGGGGAAAACATTTTCTGTGCCATGGGATGTGGGATAGATGTCACTTTGCGCTGAATGTGTTAATCAGTTTTTGTTAGCAGTGCAGTAATGAGCATATTAGCTATAACACCTACATTGGCAGCCAGCAGTCTACATGTGAAATCTTTTAGAAAACAGAAATCTGGCGAGAAGTATTCCTGAGCAGTTGAACTGTCTTTGGGGAAGAGAATTACACAGAACAAGTAAAGTAGAAACAATTTTTCCTCCTAAATAGGTTGTTTTACCATTGAAAGCCAAGAGAAAAGATGTTTTACCCATGGACTGATATGGCAAGAGTGATGAGTTTCTTACTTTATAGTATATATATATTTCCTAAAGTATTTTCCTTTCTACTTCCAGTTAAAATGCATCTTAAAACATCTTTTGAAGTTAAAAATAACCATCAGCAGAAAATAAGAAAAAATTTTTTATTTAAGCACAGTAGTTTAGAGGTGTTCAATAACTCTCCTTGAATAAATTAATGTATGCATGAGTGAAAAATAATTTTCTGAATTTGGACTTCACACTCTGTGATATGGGCACAGTCTAGCATTGTTGTAAAAGACCTGCTCGGTCCCCCTTCATTCCCATTCTCCTTTTGTACTTCCTACGCACTCTGTATTGTGTGTGATATATTGATTCAATGTGCATTTTTGTAAAATACTTAGTGGTGGTTTTTGGATATATCTCTCTAATTCCAAAATTGCTTATTATACTACACTGTTGTAGAATTTAGTTATAGAATTTTCCCTGTTAAAATGGTATAGATCTCATTCTGAATTTTACTGTTTTCACTCAACATTATATTTTAAGATTTATGTGCGTTTTTGGGATATACAGATAGCTAATTGCTTCTAACTGCAACATGTATTCCATGGTGTGCATCTATTCCCACAGCGATGGATGCCTAGGCTACTATAAACAGTGTTCCCAAACAGCCTTGTATGTGTCCATTATTATTTCTTTGGATTATAGATGCAAGAGTGGCCTTGTGGTGTAAGTGCTGCCAGTTTGCTGACTGGTATTTCATAGGCTTAGCATTGCCAACACTTGGTATTGTCCACATTTCTAATTTTGCTATTTGGCAATGCCTCATTTTAATTTGTATTTTCTTTTTTTATGGCATTTTAAAAATTATTATTCATATCTTTTACAGTATTGTGTATTCCCCATAGATTACCCACCACTGATTCACCTGTGAGCCATCACCATAGTCCCTAGTGCTCTTTCCCTCCCCATTTTGAGCCCTTTCCCTCCTTCTCTCTTGCTGAATGTCTCTTTCTTATTTGATTCTCCTATATTCCTGTTATAAGTGAAACCATTCAATATTTTTCTCTTTCTTTCTGGCTTATTTTGCTGAGCTGTATTTTCTTTCTTTCTTTTTTTTTTTTTAAAGATTTATTTATCTATGCATACAAGCTGGGGTGTAGGCCAGAGGTAGAGGGGGGAGGAGGTGAGAGGATTCACCAGAGACAGAGTGGGGAGCAGAACAGGCAGATCCACTGAAATACACTGCTGAGGGGAGCAGCGGATGAATAGAAGATGTCTGCTGTGCCATGTGAGAAGCTCTCTGGCTGGTTATCGAACTCATGCTGCAGTGGCTCTGGATAGCTTCATAGTGCTGAGACTTAACCCATTGTGCCACCAGGGAGGTCCTTAATTTGTGTTTTCTTATGACTAGTGAGTTCGAGCATTTCTTTATATTCTAGTTAACCTGTTCATTCGCTGAAATAAGCATGATGGAATAAACATAGCATATTGTGCTTTTTTTTCTAAGCAGGAGAAACTTTTGCATATGCATTATATTTTGTAAGATATTAGTGTATTTTCTCAAACTTCAGTAAGGGAAGAACATCATACTTTATGTAGAAGCTTAACATATGGTTCTCTTCCTGATCTCCAAGAGATGATAAAGTATCTTTTTAAGCATTTGATTTGAAAATTATAGTGTATACTACAATTTAGTCACCTGGCTAATATATTCTCATTGTTACTTATGTTAAATAATGAGAGTAACTTTGTTATCAGTATTTGGTGGGAAAGTGCTTCCATTATTTTAGTTTTAAATTTCCTCTGGTGAGAAATCAATAGATCATAAAGAAGTTAGATCTAGCTCTTTCCTTCTGTGTACAGTCCTTTAGATGTCAGAAAACTGAATAAATAGCAGGCAACACCTTCTCTATTTGGCTGTCTATGAACAGTCTAACAGTTGGTCAGTAAGTACTGTCTGAACACGCATTAAATATGAGTAAACGATATTAAATATGATGAACAAATACCATACTAAACTCCTCATTTTTGTGTGAAAGGACAGTGAAAATACAGTATTTTTATTTTGTAAGTATTTGGGGATAGAGAAGAGCACACATTTCCTAATTATGATGCCATTTCTTAGAGACTTAGAAAAAGCTGAACCACTGAAACCAGTAGTTTCAGACTTACATGTGAATCCTGCTATTATTTGTTTCAGACTTAAGGAAAGGATGAGTGACTGACTCAAATTGCTTCTTGTCTTGTACTAATAGATTTGCAGTATTTGCTCTTTCTTTTCCAGAGGAAGCAATACAGTATTTCTAGTGTTTTCGTTTCTGACCAAAATATGATGCAGTCTGGTCCTTCTCTTGATTCTCATTTAGCATCTACTTGACTATGTGAAAAAAGAATCTTTAATTTTTGAAGTAATTGACATCGCCATGAACCACAAGCATTTTCCAGTACTGTGATATATTAATATTTTTCCTTTCATTTTTTTCACTTTTGCTGGTTTATGGTTATCATTTTTTAAAAAGATTTATTTATGCACAAGACCTGGGGTGGGGTGGGGAGCGCCATGAGAGGATTCACCAGAGACAAACTCGGGAGCAGAACAGGCAGATTGACTGAAATACTCTGCTAAGGGGAGCAGTGGGCTAAGGCAGGAGAGGTCTGCTGCGCCATGTGGGTCAGCTCCCTGGCCAGGGATCCAACTCACGCTGCAGTGGCTGCTGTTAGCTTCCTAGTGCTGAGACTTAACACCTTGCACCACCAGGGAGGCCCCATGGTTATCATTTTTGAGTCAGCAATACATTATTTGATGCTCTCATTTTTCCCCAAAATTTTCACATACACTCTTGAGGTACAGAGTTTTCCAAATACTTTGATTTTTCTTCAACTTGAAAATTACTTTTTCTTCTTTTATTATTTCCTTCAGAAGCCTGCTTGGAAAGTCATTTTTAGATATGACTTTAAAACGTTCTGTTAAAGTCTTTTCAAGAATATTTTAGTGTTTAATTATCAATGTTAAGTCTGTATATAGCATAACGTGTATCCTGACTGCTTTCCCTCTCCAACATTCTACCTCTCCAAGGACCTCTATTTTTTGTTTCAGCTGTTTTGTTATTTAATGCCATGTTTCTGAACAGTAGGAGTATACTGCTGTTTAAGAGTCTGTATAGATTGTTCTTTAGTTCTCTCCAGCTAACGTCCTGGATCTACCTTTGCACATACTCTAGTATTTCCTTTGCCTGTCTTTGTTGAAACTCCCTGTTTTCTGGACCCCATGTCTTCTTTATTTATTGTTTGTACATTAATCAGCAGTTCCCACAGAAGTTGCCTAAGAAAAGAGTACATGTGATATAAATTTGAGACTCTGAATGTTTGAAAATATCTTCATTTTCTTTCAAGTAGTTTACTTAGGTATAGAACTCTAGATTAGAAAATATTATCTCTGAGTTTAACAGGCATTGCTTTATTGATTTCTACTATTGATAATGAGGCATCTGATGGCGTTCTGGCTCTTGATTTTTTTCCTCATCTGTTGCTTTTAGGATTATTGTCTCTAATGTGCTGAAATTTCATGGTATCTGCCTCACTTTATACCTTGTTTTGTCTCTTGCACTAGTTACTCTGAGGGCCTTTTCAATTTGGAAACATCTTTCAGTTCTGGAAGGTTTTTTTTTTTTAATTTTTTTAATATATATTTTTATTGTTATTTATGCCTTTTACATTTTGTATTCCCCTTGGGTAGCCCACCACCACTTAACCCGTGATCCATCTCCATGGTCCCTTGTGTTCTTTTCTATTCCATTTTGTGCCCTTATCCTCCCCCCCCGCCCCACTCGCTGGGTGTCTCTTTCCTATTTGGTTTCCTTATAGTCCTGTTATAAGTGAAACCCTTTGATATTTTTCTCTTTCTTTCTGGCTTATTTCACTGAGTATGATCCCCTCTAATTCCATCCATGTCGCTGCAAATTGCATGTGTTTATCTTCTTTGAATGCTGAATAGTATTCCATTGTGTATATGTACCACATCTTCTTGATCCAATCATCTATTTTTGGACATCTGGGTTGCTTCCATACCTTTGCTATTGTGAA